>RJWM01003870.1:0-107813 GCA_004363535.1 Dasyprocta punctata | reverse complement strand
CTTGAGCCAAGATGTCATACCTGTTATAATTAGTTTTTCTCCCTTATATGACAAAAACAACATACAAATAAATGAAGCAGACACTGTGACTGTATGGAGTCATAAACGTCATCATAGTCCAGTACCAAAGGACTGGGTGCCGAGACAAACAGATAACAACTTCTCATCCTCAATACATTGAGAAGGTAGGTTCTTGGGAAAGAAACAAACATCAAGAACCACGTACATCTAGAATACAAACTTGTGAACAGACATTTCCTAAAGAAGCCTTGATACTAGGGATAAAGTTATCTATCAAAAGAAATTACAAACATCAACACAGAAAACAAAATAAAATAAAAAATAGGAACTAGAAGATGACAAGATGCAGAAGCAAAATACAACCCCAGACCTCCAGCCCAACCAGGACAAGTCCAGAGCACAGAGATAGAGGAAATTGGAAGCCAACTGCTGGAACTTTCTGAAGTGATAGCAACAAAAGTGAAGAAACAAATGAAAGAGGCTGCAGAAAAGATAATCTCTGAGGTGCCAAAAGAAATGATTATCAAAATGAAATACATTAAAGTAGACATAGATTAAAGAAGAGGAGCTCAAAAAATGAAACAAACCATGAATGCCTAACGTAGGAAAGAAATGAAACCCATGAAACAGATGCAAACAGAAATCCAGGAGACTAAAATCTCCACTGAAAATATACAGAACAGATTGAATGAAGGTGAGGATAGAATATCAGATCTAGAAAACCAGATTGGGGCTAGTGACCATAAAAAGAAAGGTAGCTTAAAAGTGGCAAGAGATCATGAAAAATCAATCCAATATCTACAAGATGAAGCAAAGAAGAACAGCATAAGATTGATTGGAGATTTATTTATTTATTTATTTTTTATATTTTATTAATAATAAAAGACAAGTCAGAAGAGAATCCCCCATACTTGCTACATTGCCCACTGTAAAGAGATGCTTGGGTTGCTGACCAGAGGCCTGGCCAAATCTACAAAACAAAATCACCAATCAAAAGAAAAAGACTGGCACAATGCATAAAATGCAAGATCCAACAATATGCTGCATTCAAGAAACATATTTAATGAAAAAAGAAATTCATAGACCAAAAATCAAAGAATGGAAAACTCCATGCCACAGGAACCCAGAAAAAAGCAGGGATAGCTATTCTATTTGCAGATAATGTGAATGTCAAGCCAAGACTGATTAAAAGAGATAAAGATGATCACTACGTATTTCTAAAGGGAAAACTCCAAGAAGAAGGGAGAATAATCATATCTATATGCACCAAATACCAGTTCACACAGCTACATAAAACAAATACTAACAGACACGAAAAATCACATAAGCACTAACACAACTGTAATGAGGAACCATAACACTCCAGTCTCATAATTAGGTCAACTACACACCAAATCAACAAGGAACTATCAGAACTAAAACAAACCTCTGAATAAATGAATTTTAGTAGATGTCTACAGAGTGTCCCACACCACAACATCAGAATACACACCTTTTCAGTTGCTCATGGAACATTCTTCAAAATAGACAGCATATTAGCCATAAAACATGCTTAAGTAAATGTAGAGGAATTGAAACCATTTCATACATATTATCTGACCATAGTACAATGAAACTGGATATCAATAGCCAAAGAAATCAGAAAAAAACACAAACATGGAAATTAAATAACACCCTCCTGAACAACCAATGGGTCATAGAGGAAATTAAAGAAGAAATTAAACAGTGTATACAATTAAACAATAATGCAGATGCAACATATTGTGATTTACAGGACTCAGTGAAAGCAGTCCAAAAAGGGAAATTTATGACAGTGAATTCTCATATCAGAAAAACAAAATGAGCTCAGGGAAACAACCTAATGTCGAGCTTCAAACCTGTAGAAAAAGAAAAACAAATCAAATCCAAAGCTCACAGGAAAGAGGACATCATAAAGATAAAAGCAAAAATTAATGCAATGGAGACTAAGAAATCAATACAAAGAACCAATGAATCGAAGCGTTGGTTCTTTGAAACATTAAATAAATTTGATCAACCTAGAGCCAAACTTTATGAAAAAGTGGAAAGAAAAGAGTCAAATTCAAGCAATTAGGAATGAAAAGGGAGAAATCACAATGGAACCTACAGAAATCCAGATCATCAATACCAACTTTAAGAAATTGTATTCTAACAAAATAGGATAAATTCCTAGATACATATGAATTGTAAAACCGAAGCAAGAAGACTTAAAAAAACTAAATAATTTGAAATCAGTCAATGAAATTGAAAATGTAATTAAAACTTACCAACAAAGAGAAGTTCAGGTCCTGATGAATTCACTGCTGAATTCTACAAAAAGTTCAGAGAAGAACTAATGTCACCAATGCTGAAACTCTTTAATGAAATTGAAAGCGAAGCGATTCTCTAAAACTGATTCCTGAAAGTAAGTATTACCCTGATAACTAAACCAGAGAATGACCCAACCAAAAAAAAAAAAGAGAACTATAGGCCAATCTCCCTAATGAACACAAATGCAAAAATCCTCAATAAGATACTGGCAAATGGAATGCAGCAAATCATTAAGATTATTCACCAAGACAAAGTAGGATTCATTCCAGGGATGCAGGGATGGTTCAATATATGCAAATCAATAAACGTAATATACTATGTTAACAAAGTCAAAGAAAAAAATCACGTGATCATCTCAATAGACGCAAAAAAAGCATGTGACAAAGTCCAACACCTGCTCATGATAAAAACCCTACAGAAAACTGGAATAGATGGTCTTTATCTTGATATGATAAAAGTCATCTATGACAAGCCAACAGTTAACAACGTACTAAATGGTCAAACACTGAAAGCTTTTGAAATTAGGAACAAGACAAGGATGTCCACAGTCACTATTCCTATTCAATATAGTTCTGGAAACATTAGCCAGAGCGATTAGACAAGAGAAAGAAATAAAAAGAATAAGGAGAGGAAAGGAAGAAGTTAAATTATCATTATTTGTGGATGACATGATACTCTACATAAAAGATCCCAAAAATTCCACCAAAACACTTGTAGATTTAATAACCAAATTCAGTAGTCCAGCTGGATGCAAAGTCAACACTCAAAACTTAATAGCATTCCTGTACACAAACAACAAACTTTGAGAGAAAAATAAAATAAAGCAACAGGTTTCACAGTAGCATCAAAAAAATGAAATACTTAGGAATCAATCTAATAAAGGAATTAAAATATCTATACATTGAAAATTGCTCTCTGAAAAAGGAGATTGAAGAGGATATCAGAAAATGAAAAGGTATCCCTTACTCATGGACAGGAAGAAACCAACATAGTGAAAATGGCCCATACTCTCAAAATTGTGATACAAATTTAATGCAATCCCAATCAAAATATCATTAACATACTTCATAGAACTACAGAAAACATTTCTAAAATTCATTTAGAACCAGAAGACACCTAGGATAGGAAAACAATCCAGGGCAACAAAGACAGGTTGGGGTGCATCACAATGCCAGACCTGAAACTATACTACAAAGTGACTGAGATAAAAACAGAATGGTACTGGCAAAGAAACAGACCTGAGGATTAGTGGAATAGATTAGAAGATGCAGATGCATCTCTAAACACACTTAGCCAATTTATCTGTTTTTTTTTAAGAGAATAATACCAAACAAGATAAAACAGAAATCAATGACTACAGTACAGGACTTCAAAACAAGATAATAGGAAATCAACAATGGCTACCATAATGCATCTTGTTATCTTTAAAACAGCTGCCCATACCATCAGACATAGTACAATCAAACAAATCAAAACAGTATAAAACCATTCAAAACAAAACAATGAAAGCAATACAGGACTTCAAAACAACATACTAGGAAATCAACAAGGGCTAACATACTATGTCTTGCTATCTTTAAAATAGCTGCCCATACCATCAGACATAATAAAATCAAACAAGACAAAATAGAATAAAATCTAACAAAATAGGACAATGAAAATGATACAGGACTTCAAATCAAGTTAATAGGAAATTAACAATGGGTACCACATTCCCTTCTTAGAGGTTTCCTCTCCTTTCACTTTCATAATATCTATTGCACATTTTGTATCCCAGTAACTCTCAGTTTTTTATACTATGGTGGGAACATGATGTTCACTCATGTGAGTCTGAATCATTTCACCCATGAGCATGGTCTCAAATTGCATCCATTTACCTGCAAGAGCCTTTTTTTCTGGTTCCCTGTCACATGGAGCATTGTTTTCTCTCCTTTGACTTTCAGTCTATGAATTTCCTGTCAAATTAAATGTGTTTCTTCCATATAGCAGATTGATGGACCTTGATTCTTGATCCACTCTGCTTGTGTTTGTTTTTATTGGTGAATTGAGGTTATCTACATTAATGGTTATGATCAACATGCAGTGATTTGTCTCTGTCATGCTATTTTCCTGCAGTTGGATCCCTACATTCCCCTTCTGTTCAATTGTCTGTCCCACTTGGCAGTTTCCCTCTGCTGCTGTTTCTGGAACTGTGGTCCTCTTTATCTTTTTCTATAATATCCTTCAGTACTCTTTGTAGGGTTGGTTTTGTAGTCATGAATTCCTTCAGTTGTTCTTTGTCATGGAAGTATGTTATTTCTCCATTAATTTTGAAAGATAGTTTTGCAGGGTACATTAATCTGGGTTGGAAGATGCTTTCTTTCAGGACTTGAAATACTTCACTCCAAGATTTTCTTAACTTGATGGTTTGTATTAAGAAGTCTATCGTGATTCTGATGAGTTTTCCTTTATATGTGATATGTTTCTTTTCTCTAACGGCCTTTAATATTCTGTTCTTGTGTTAAATTTCTGGGATCTTGATTATTATATGTCTGGGTGTAGATTTATTTTGGTTATGGCTAGTAGGAGTACTATATACCTCACTTACCTGTTTGTCTGGTCCTTTTCCCATGCTTGGAAAATCTTCTGATATTACTTCTGTAAATAGTCTTTTTATGCCATTTGTGTTTATCCTTGCTTTTTCACTGACACCTATCACTTAAACATCTTGCAGCTGTTGAATTGTTGTTTCCTGGTTCTTGTTATTTTTAAGAGAACTTTCCTTTCACGATTGATAGTTGCAATCCCATCTTAAAGGTCTGAAAGTCTATCTTCAGTTTCTTTCAAGCAGTTTTTCTAACTTTCAATGGAGTTTTTAATTTCCTGAATATCTCTTTGAATCTGTTTCATGCATTCTAGATCTTTCCTATATTGTTCATTCAAGATTTCCCTCATTTTCCTATGCTCCTCTATTTTTAATCTGTCTTCTTTAGATAAACTCAGCAATTTTTATTATGCTTTTCATTTATTCTTTTACCTGAGATATTATTTCTGATCTGATTTTTTTATAGCCTCCTGAAGTTTTTTTTTTCCTTCAGTTGCCATCACTTCAGAAACTGCAGGTGTGTGACTTCCAATCTCTTCTATGTGTATGTCTACTGAACTTGCTCTGTGTGGGCTGGAGGTCAGAGGCTGCCTTTTGCTCTGTCTTGACATTTTCTGGGTTCCTCAGGATGAGTGGGTTGTGGGGTCCCAGGCACTTCCTGAGTTGGCTAGAATTTCTCTGAGGTGTGGTTGTCTGGTTCTCCTGGCCTATGCTGGCTACAGGTACCTGATGGTGGCCAGTGGATGTGTGTGAGTGGGGCTGGCTGCTGCTTCTCCTGGAACATGCTGGTTACCAGCAGGGAGCATCACAGATGGCAGCTCTCAGCCAACTTATCTTTGACAGAGGGCCCAAACACATTCACTGGAAAAAAGATAGCCTGTCTATCTATCTATTTATTTCTTTGTTTGTTTTTTTGAGACAGGGTCTTGCTATGTAGTCCAGGCTGGCCTTGAGCTCATTTTGTAGCTCACGCTGGTCTCAAACTTGCAATGATCCTCTTGCTTCAGCCTCCCAAGTGTTGGGATTACAGGTGTGAACCACCACTCCGGTTTAAAATAGCCTCTTTAATAAATTGTGGTAGAAAAACTAGCTTTACACATGTGAAAGACTAAAACTAGACCCATACCTTTCACCATGCACTAAACTAAAATTGAAGTGAATCAAAAATCTAAACATTAAAACAGAAACACTAAATCAACTAGAAGAGAGAATAAGTAGAACTCTTGAAGACATAGGTATAGGCAAAGATTTCATGAACAAAACCCTGATCACATGGGAAACAACAGACAGTCAACAACCGAGATCTCATCTCATTAAAAAGCTTTTGCACAGAAAAGATATTACTATCAGAGTGAAATGGCAACCCACAAAGTAGAAAAATCTTTAGCCAATTGTTCTCAGACAAGGAACTGATACCTTGAACATAAAAAGAATTGAAAAAAATCAGGCTTCCCAGATTTAAAGACCCAACCCAAAACTGGGCATCTGAGATGAACACATACTTCTCAGACAAAGAAATACAAATGACAAATAAATATAAGAAAAATTATTCAACATTACTGGTCATTGAAGATGCAAATTAAAAGAATGCTGAGATCCCATCTTGCTCCAGAAAGAATGTCTATTATTAAGAAATCAGCCAATATGCTGGAGGGGTTTAGGGGAAAAAGAAGCATTTCTCCACTGTGGAAATCAGTGTGGAGTGTCCTTAAAAAACCAGGATTAGAGATTGCATTTGACCCAGTTATTGTCCTTCTGGATATCTTCACAGAAGAATTAAAAACATCATACCACAGCAATATATGTGCACCCATGTTTATAGCAGCACAGTTTGTAATAGCTAAATCTTGGAAACAACCCAAATGCCCATTAACTGAAGAATGGATAAAGAAGATTTTTTCAAGTACAGTGGAGTACTACTCAGTCACAAAGGATAAATCTGAGTCATTTCTAGGTAAACGAATTCATATTGAGACCATATTCTTAACTGAAGTTCACGCTTGTGTAAATATTTCTTTTTTCTCTTGCATAAGAAACTAAAAGTGTAAATAAGGATCAAAGTACATATTAGGTGTTGTGAAATAGGAAGAAATGGTTCAAAAGGCAGGGAACTATGGAGGGGGTAGGGGTAAAGGAAGGAAGGGAAAAGAAAAAAGTGATAAAAGAAAGAAAAAATGGAAACAAAACTTTGTAAATAAGGAGTGGAAGAGGAATTGAATGGAAGGGAGGGGGCTGGGGAAAAAAGAGGAATCAGGATATATTGTATACTGCTAAAATTCTCTATGGCAAATATGATCATTATGTATATCTAAATTGTACCAATAAACTTAATAAAAAAGAATCATTGCTTTCATTTCGGAAGACAGTGAGTAGCAGGAATAGGAAAGGCCTCTTCTGGAATAATTTTGACTCATCTGTTGGACTCGCTTTATCAGAGATGGAACATCAAAGGGTCTAAACAAGATAGAGATTTGTTACTTTTCCACTGATTCTTAAAAGGAGTGGCTTATTTTGAGTTGGCAGCAAGACAGAGGGATAGAAAAGACTAATGCATAGGAAAGCTAACTTTTAATGATTGCAGATAATCAGAACACTGAAAGAGGCTTAGAGCTGACAGGGGAAACTCTACAATACAAGAGAGTGAGTGTCTCAAGCCATGAATGTCTGCTTGCTCTGAGCTCTGCCCTACCTTTCCTATTCTGTGGCAGTCTGGCAACACCATATGGGTCTATTACTGCTTTTCCTTGCCTGGTGACTCCCAGCTCTCAATTTTTTCTGCCATTATGAGGCAGGATTTGATTTATATCAGTTGTAACAAGAGCTAAAGTAAACACAGCATTTATTCATCAGCACATCTGATATCTATTTCTCTAATGGAAGTTCCACCTCAAAATGTCATAATGATGACTCACAACATGCTTGCAGGAGTTAGAGGAGAAAAAGCTAAGTTTATCTTGAATTCTATTCCTAAGCTCTGTTGGAACCAAGCCTAAATCATCCTAAGAGGGGCAACTACCTGCTTTCTGGATGTCTCCTTTTTATGCTTGTCCCCCAAAAAACCACTAAATACAGAACTAGAATTGGTGAGTGGTGTGCGACTTTTGGTTGGCTGAAATTTCTATTAAATTATTCTTAACACAATTGTGGTATACCATGGTGGGAGGATGTGTTGAAATCAAACCACAGGCATTGTTGCTGCACGCTTAGATTGATATTCCAAGCAGAAGATTATTTCAAAACTATTTTCAGTTTAAGGGAATTTGTGGGAAGTAGAGAGCAATGTATCAGAACTATATGAGGAGCTCTTAAAAAAATAGGATGCCATCCAGCCCTCTCTCACCCTCCTCAGTGAGAATTTCTTGAAGCGCAAGATAGGCAATTTCATTATCAAAAACTTGAGTCTGATATACAGTCCCTGAGTGAGAGGTATGTTAAGTAGGGATGCTAATTTAAAGTAACTGACAATGAGAGGATGATGGCAACTTCTTCTTCCCATAATTTAAAACATTCAACAAAGCCTATTGTAGACCCTGTGGAAGAGTAGAAGACAGAATCCCTGCCTTGCAGAAGCTTAAGCTCTAATAGAACAACCTTGAACTCGAACAAGACATGTGTGAACAGAAAGTTCATAGTGCAAAGAAGGATATGGTAAGCTTTCTATTTCTTGCCCTTCAGTCTATGGGGACACAACTGGTCATCCATCCTCAGGGCAGAAGAATGCTCAAGTATTATCTTGGTGAGGTTACACAGGCGCAGTGGATAAAAAGTGTCAATGGATTATTCAGGCATCAGAAGAGATGTCCTCACCCTATTGCACATTGAATACCCCCATCTTGATATCCAGAGGGCTCCACAGAGCTGGAAATAACAGCCTCCTCCAAGGACAGTGCTGGCCTATCACTCCCAAAGGATCTTCATCTCTTCCACATGCAGAGTACTTTTCTGGAGGGAAGAGGCTTAAGTAAGAATGGGAAGTTCACTTGGTCAGGTCCACTGCAAAGCCCCAGAGGAGTCATTCTGACCTTACACTGTCCTAATGCAACTTTCCTTTCCTTAGCAGGATATGTACGCGTGTTTAGGATGAACAAGAAGTGCACTGCTCTTCTGTAGGAAGAAGGCTTGTAGACATTTCTTTGCTCAGAATCCTTTCCCTTAGCAACCACCCACACCGTAGTCTATTATGAATGCTTACTCACATGATTCGAGTGAAGGAGCAGTATGAGGGCCTGTGTCACAGACAAGGCCACAGCACAGTCGGGCCTCCACACCTCTGCATCCTGCATTGGTGGATTCAACCCAGCATGGGCTGAAAATATTTGAGAAGAGAAAGCTTTCTCTCTCCTCTCTTATTATTCCCTGAACAATGCAGCTGAACAACTGTTTACATAGCATTTACATGGTATTACTGTAATCATCGTAAACAATCTACAGGCGATTTTAAAATACAGAGGAAGATTTCATAGGGTCTGTGCAAATGCAACACCATTTTTGTGAGATTTAATCATCTGCAAACTTTGGTACTGGTCGGGGTCCCAGAACCAGTTTCCTAAGGATGTCAAGGGGTGGTTGTGATTTGGCCGTAGTGGTTCAGGAGTAGACATATGGTTCAGGTTAAGAAAAAAATCAGTCTTCCCTGTTTTCAGAGCTCTCAGGAGAGGCTTTCTCTCTTGGGAGGTGATAAAGTGTTAGAGCTTTGTGAGGCCTGGACTTCTTTCCTTGTATTTGGAAAAACCTTGATAGAGAAAAGGAAAACTAAAAGATGGAGAGAGGTCCCTGGATACCTCTAAAGACAGCTTAAACACATGGACCTTTCAGTTAGACAAGCCAATAAACTTCCTTTTTTTTTTTTTTTATCCCCTTGAACTTCTTTGAGCTAGGTTTTCGTCACTTGTAACAAAAGGAGTAGTATCTTGATTAATAATCTATTATAATACCAGATTTATCAAATAGAAGATTCCTAAACTTGAATAATTTATCAATTTTTTAAATAATTTCTTACCTTTATCTGAAATATTACATGGGGCTTACTTATACTAAAAAATGTCATTGATTATCTGGAATTCAAATTTAACTGGGCATCCTGTATTTGTCAACATTATCTGGAATATATTATTGGCATCCACGGTTTTAAAAATTCTCTGCTTAGAAAGGAGGAAAGAAGTCAGCCAGTGGAACAAGGAGAGTTTACACTGAGTCAAGATTAGGATTAGCATCATGGTCAAATCAACTGTGCTTTGTAAAACCCAGACAAAAAAGGTAAGGAGTTCTGCAGTCAGCCTAGTTAATCCCTATCAGATCATCAGATGTATAAATGCTTTAGTTGGCCTTGATTTCCCATTTTTGCTACACTTTAGAATACCCTAAGGAAAGTTCTAAAGTTCCAATACCCAGGTCACATCCCGACCAATGAAGTCAGAAGCAACAAAGATTCACAAAGGTGATGTCATTGCATTTTGAAGCCCAAGAGCCACTGAGCTTGGCCCTTAAGAAGACTCAGCCAAGCTGGAGAAGTTAATACAACAATTGAGAAAGGTTCCCCACCTAACTGAGCAGGAGAAGACAGTCAGCTAAGGAATGGCTGCCTGTGGGCCTTAGTTTCAGGCTTGCTCTCACATGGCCATATGGCTGACCCATGATCGGACCACAGGGAATTGGACACTGAGACCATCCTAGCTCACCATGGTGGGTCCCAGAATAAATAAATCATCTAGTTTGATGATCTACAAGTTTACATGTCTACAATGCAGCTCAGTTTCCCAGAGCAAAGATGAATCCCTGTTAGAGAGCTCTGGAGGACGGGAGTGGAAGTGGGTGGTGGTTATAAGCCAGGTTTCTGTGGTATCAAGGAACAGCCTTTCTTTCTTACTCTAACTGTGGAAAGACAGTCCAACCAAGGCTGCAGGGTCTGCTGGAGCACATCCTTGCTGGATCCAGTCCCTGATGCATGGCTTGCCATTCCTGTACCTCATTCTCAGAAGTGAAGACCCTTCTTAGAGCTTCAGAATCATCACCAACAAGGCACAGGGCTAGTGGGCAGGGAGTAGCCTCACCCACCCTTCTATCCACCCATGGTGCACCCTCCATCAGAGGGAAGAAGCTATCACATGTATCCTTGATTAAGGCCTCCACCTTATAGCATTCTGCTCAGCTTCCAACAAATATCAGATGCACATGATCATGGGCTGAGAGGAATGCCTGGAGCCGTCTCTGATTAGAAGCTGTTGTGAAGACGGCTATTGGGTAAGGTGCGTCTGAAGCTGATGGCTGAGGGAGCATCTCTTCTGGCTGAGTCCAGGGCTTGGTGGGGGGCTCCTGTTCCCAGGGGTTCCAGGCATTTCCCAGGAGCCCCTGCAGCTCTCAAGTGCGAGGCTCTGTTCTGCACCAACACTTTTACAAAGAGAAAAGTAAAAGTCTTGATGAAATGGGAAATGGCCAGAGGGAGAGCAGAACTTAGGCAAAGGGGAATCAGCCTGAGACAGGCAGTGCATAGATGCTTGGGTCTTGCACAGAAGTACCTGGAGGTGAACTGCATTAGGTGAAGTCATGCATATTCATTCCTCCAGCATCTGTGACTGGCAGCATCTGTGACTTGGCTGACCTAGCAAGAGCCTCAGTGACCCAGTGATTCAACATCAAATCATGCAACAAATAGGTTGGCTTTTTTTTTTTTTTTTTTTTTTTTTTTGGTCAGTACCAGGGATTGAACTCACAACCTCATGCTTGCCAGGCAGGCGCTTAAGCCACTGAGCCGAACTCCTGGTCCTAACAAATAGGCTTTTGATTTTGCTTTGCAGTGCTGGGAATGGAACCCAGGGTCCCACACTCGCTAGCCAAGTACCATACCACTGAGCTATACCCTCAGCTCCAATAAGGAATCATACTGCTGACCAGCACTCTATGGATCATGGTAGCAGGGAGCTAAGTAGTCGTGGTCCTTATTTTCACATCCCTCCTTTCCACTCACCACTACTTACATTCAAAACAAAATAGCTAGGGGTGAGAGGAAGCAAGGGGATGCTGCTACTCAGTCAAAATGGGGAAATTAACCTGGGAGCCTCCTAAAATGATTCCCTAGCAAGTATGCTCCAGGTGTGAATCTGGGAAGGAGGCTTTTAAGGACTCCACAATGTAATTCACATCCACCTCAGGAAACTGCAATGCCACCTCATTTTCCCCGGGGACAGCAGGGTGGCACATACTCATCTCAGGGGTGCTGGTGCAACTTGCCCTGCTTTAGCCAAATTTAATATGCATGACTTTTCAGGGTAGTAGCGACTCACCTAAGGGAGGCCTGCCAGAGGATAATCTTTTAGTACCCCCCACCCCGACTTTTTTTGGCATTGTTACCAGGTGGTGGGTCACAGGGGGATTCTTTCCAGCTTCTTGGTGTCCTAAACAAAGCACTGGATGAGACATATAAGGAAAGGGTGTGTCTTTCTAGAAGGTAGAAAAGAAGTACACTCTACAGGGTGAGAGGGGCCCTGACAATGAAGGAGTGGGGTCTTCTACCTGCAAAATTCCTGGCTTAGTTTCTCCCTTAGGCAAATAAGTCACTGGGCTAATTATCCTAACAAAAACTCGCATGGCCTGATATCAGATATGAACGGCCCTAGCCAAGGGTTCGCTAGGCTTCCTGCCAGATGTAAATGAAAAACTGAAAGCAGCACTTTTCTGACCTGTTCTGTATATGGTGCTCAAGAGCTACAGACTGGATGCTGGGACTCCATGACTTTTTTATTTTTACTTTTTCAAGACAGGGTCTCACTATGTAGTTCAGGCTGACCTTGAACTCACTATGTAGCCCAGGTTGGCCTCAAACTCACAGCAACCCTCCTGCCTCAGCCTCCCAAGTGCTGGCATTACAGATGTGCTCTACCACAGCTGGTGCCTCTCCAGGACTTTGACACATTCTATCCAGCTGATTGACTGGCTTGCCCTAGCCCTAATCTCCTAGCTCATTACTGGGGGTCTTTACTGAACAAGTCTAACCTCGGCCCCTTTTAATTATTTTAAAATTTTGACACAGGGTCTTGTTGAAGTGCTGAATTGTCCAGGCTGGGCTCGAATTTGATATCCTCCTACTTCCGCCCCGCTAAGTGCTGGGATTACAGGCTGGTGCCACTAATGTCCAGCCATTTTTTTTTAAGAGAACAGATATTGCCAATTATTTTCAGCTACTCGGTTGTGGCCACGGCCTCAGAATCAGGAAGCGTAGATTCCTGAGACAAGAAGGCGTGGAGGAAGAACCACAGTGACTCCAAGAAAAACCACTGACCACCCCTAGGGCCCTGGGTCTTAGGTTTTAGGTGTAGGAGGGCACTGGAAGCCACCCTGCCGGCGCTCCTGAGCCTGTCAGAGCTGTAACAGACCAGTTCACAGAGGGCCCAGTGACAGCGTTAGAAGCGCAGTGAGCACCATCTCAAGCAGAAGGGCTATCCCTTGGGCTCTAAGGCGCTCCTGATGGCATCTGTGCTCCCGCCTATCAGCAGGGGCACTGCTGGGCCTTCCACACTTCCGGCTCTGTCTCACTGCCTTATCCGCCCGGCAGAGGGCGCGGAAATGAAACGCATTTAACCCAAAGGTGCCCCGTCGTTAACTTGGGTGTAACGCCAAGGACTTACTGATAATTATTGCCTGTAGACCTGTGCTTTATAGGTAACGCCAGTTTCAGCCGCCACCTGAATTCCACACCTGTTGCTGCAGTCAGCAAACTCCCGCAGGCTCACGAAAGGCAGAAAATGTACTGTGGACCCCAGGGCTTGTTATTCAAGGGGTGCACCCACGTCTCCTGGAGCTCCCTGGAGGTGTAGAATCTCAGCCTCCCTCTTCCACCCAACTGAGTGAGTCACCACTGCAGTCTACCAAGGTTGCAAAGGTCTTCTGATTCCTAAGCATTCTAAGCCTTGTCCTGAGATTGGTGAGATACCGTATCTCAGACAGGAACTACTACTCCTCAGCTGTTACAAAGATGTAGATGCTGCTTTGATTAATAAAATACTAATTCACTTTAAGAGCTTTTTGAACTATCTTTTCTTAGTCAATTCTGCTTGTTAGTACACTGAATTCCATGAAAAGGTGTAATATTTTCCAGGAGTTTGGAACTTCTCCAGTGGTCTGAGGGTTTCTGGAGTGCCTCAATCAAGAAAGACATCAGTCTGTATCTTCCACTCAGATTTGTTTTCAAAGATCTAAGTCTTCGTGGAGAGTTAAATGTAAACACTAACCTTGACATTATCCTTTTATTTTTCAGAGAAGTAAGGTCTTTGAGGGAACTGTTTGTACCTGGATTGTGATTGTAATGCTCATTGTAGCATGAGTTAGAGGGGTATAAAAATCAGGGGCAGGAAGGATAAAGGAGGAGCTAAGAAAGAAGAAACTACCTACAATGTTCCTATTTTCAATCTTGTAAATTCCCAGTGTGCATGTGGTCATGTCCATAATTGTAGGCATCCCTGACAATAGACTTCTTCCATGTAGATCTACGTACTTTTATATCATAACTTTTTCAAAGTTACAACATTTAAAAAATTTAGGTAAATTTGAGATAAGACTTTCAATTTGCTGTATCACAAACTCTTAAATCATAATAAAAATATGGGTCATTACATTACATTAATGTAACAAAGATAAAGAAACTGTATGGAAGAAATATTCTATGGAAGAATATTTTTATCTTGTTCTTTTAATTTTCTTCCTTTGTGTATATTTCATATGTATTTATATAAGTATAGTACTACATGTCTATAATTTCCAAATATGTAAATATTCATATATTAGGAGTATGCTCAAAAATATTTTATCACTAGGATGCACAATTAAAACTTTTTAGAGTTTGGTGAATGGGATTAATGTCTCTTGCTGGCTTTTATCAACAAATGGAAGAGAAAAATCCTCTTCTCACCAGGATCAATGTCCTTCCACAAACATTTTCTGAACCTGAGTCACACTTGCTAACATTCGAGCTTGTTCATTTAACATCAGATTTGGAAAGCAGCAGCAGGAAATGTACATTTCATGAGTAGTGGAACAAGTTTACCTCATGTTCTACCCTGCTCTGGGCTGGGTTCCAAATCCAAAAAATCCTGAAATTCAGTTTCAACAGAGACTTTTTTTTTTTTTTTGAGTGTTATTCAGGAAGCAAACAGTACACCTGACTTGGCAACATGATTTTCCAGGAAAAGAGCAAGACTTGAGAGGCTGACATAATAAGACCCTGTCTCAAAACTGAAAAATTAAAAGGGCTGAGGATGTTGCTTAGTATGAAGGTCCTATGTTCAATCCCCAGCACTGGAAAAAAGAAAAAAGTGAAAGGTACATTAGCGATCTTCTGTCACACCCATCTCTCAACTCAGGAAGGCATGATGACTGCTGACGGCTGTGTGGTTGCACCCTGGCTGCGACTGACAATGACCAGAGATACTGATTGAATCCGGGGGCCTTCATGTTTTCTAACGGCTCCCACAGTGCTTCACATGTTCAGTCAAGGAGGAGAAGCACAGGAAGACTGGCTGGAGCCCTTCGCTGCTATTCAAAGTGTGGCCCAGGACCAGGAGCCAGGCCCTCTACTGAGAGTCTGAAGTGCAGCTGCTGTGGCCCAGCCTGAGCTGCTGAATCAGAACCCGCGTTTGAGGCAGAGCCTAGGAGAGGTGTGAGACACAGCCAAGGAGGCGGGCCATCTTCCCACGGGCCCAGCCCTGAGCTTTGGTCAATTTGGGGGTGAGCTTTCGCTTCTGCCCACATGAAGAGCACCTTCGCTAAGTGAGTGCAGAAGCCACTGTCTTCCCAGGCCTGTGCTGGGGGACAGCTGGTCCCCATTAGAGGGGCTGCTCACTGAACTCTGCCGTGTGACTAGAGTCAGGCTGGGCTGATGGCTCAGGGTCTGAAGTGTGCTGATATGAACAGCCTGACCCAGAAAGGGACAGAAAAATTTAGATTCCATGTGCTGAAGAAAGCAAATATAATGCTGAAGCAGAAGACACATCATGAAGATGGAGCAGGAAACAAAGCTGGGGCTAGAGGGAGAAGAGTTAGCCCATCCACCAAGAGCTAACTGCCTTTCCCTGGCCCATGGAGTGTTTCCTGGTGCATCTGCATTAGGAAGATGAACTCGTGCTAAATTCGGTTCCTTTCAGGGGCAGCTGGGAGCTCTCGGGAGACCTGAGACACTTTCTTGAAAATAAATCAGTACATTTGAGGACAAAATGGAGGAGAAAAGCAAATGCCCCAGCAGCCTACATGTCAGGGATGAAACTCCACGTGCACAGATGGAACTTTCCAGAGTTACTATTTGGGGCAAAATAGAATAAAAAATACAAAAAGAAAGTTCAACAGGGTTATTATCTTTGTCTGCATCTCAAGATTTTAGATTAAACCCAGCTTCTGTGATATTCTAGGAAACCGAACAACTGAAGAGCGGAGAACACAGCGGCTGGGTACACAGTGATGATTATGCTCTCGCCACAGGTCCACATCGATTAGACTGTGTGGGTGGGCCAGGCAGAGAGGTGGTACAAAAACATGTTTCTCTTGGAGGTATGGAACGGACTCTAGCAGTGGCGATGCTCCACAATATTAACTGACTTGATCATGGCACCCTTCAATAATTCTCAGTGGCTGCCAGTTACCTAGTAAATAAAGTGCAAATGTCAAAAGTTTGGAACTCAGTGACTGCGTAACATGAGAGGCAGGACAGGAGAATGGTTGTTGGGTCAAGGGAAACTGCTAGTCCTTACACGTGACCCTGGGTGAATCACTGAACTGTGCTGACTCACTTGGATGTTCAGAGCCCGTTTCCTGCCGAGGCTGATGGCGAGATGTGACACCGAATGGTTTGTACTCAGCTCGGTAAATGGTCAGTAAGGCACAAAGGTCGAAGTAGCTATTGTTGGACACAAGCCTCCCCTCAGCCCACCTCACTCTATCTCCACAACCTGGCCGCATCCTATGCTCTCATCCAAAGAAACATGCACTCATCTGTCGGCAGACTATTCCCAGCCTCTGCCTTTCCTCCCAGGCTTAAATGCTCCCTCTTTCTTGCAACTCTGCAAGGGAGGATTCTTGTTAGATTTACTTAGGTTTTCTCACCATCAATGAAAACCCATGAATATAACTGATGCTCAAAATGTTAGATACATAGATGAACACAGGCATGAAAACTCATGACTGGTTTTACCAAAAGGCACCAGTGGGACCCAGGAGGGAAAACAGATGAGGGAGGGTTGCAGGTTTCGAGGGCGCCTCAGTCTAATTTCACAGCTGCCAATGGGTCCAAATGAAAGGCCAGGGCCTTGGTTTTCTCATCAGTGAAGTGAGATGAGGGAGGGCAACCATTTTGAACAGTGTGATACCTCAGGAGACATATAAAGTATTTTTCTATGTTCCAACCCCTTGGTGACAGCCTCCTAAAAGGTGATGTGTTCTTTACCTCTCACATCCCAAAACAAGAGGCCAGATGAACCCCTCTGGAACCTGGGCTTTGATTCTGAGCTCCCAGCTAGAGCTTTTAGAGAAAGCCTTGTAAAAGTGGTAAAAGTCCCTGTGGACCCACAGCCTAATGCTCCAAGGTGCTCAGGGCCCATCCAAGCCAGTAGCCCCCAAATGGTGCCTTTGTATAAACGGGATGGAAAAAATAAGCATCTTGCCCCCTGAGCTAGATAGGGCGCATGGGGTGGCAGGCAGGCTACGGCCTGGGAATCAGCCTGTACTACTCCTGTCATCTGAACTCCCTGGCAAGGTGCATGCGTGCACACACACAAACATACACTGCTATGAAGAGACTGTAATTGGGGTGCTCTTTGGGTATTTAACATAGGTTTTGCAATGAAGTATGTAAGAAAATGGGGCTTGGCACAGTTTCTCTGGCTAAATCTTTCTTAAACCAGGCAGATGAAGGATATGGAATCTGTCTGTCTGTCTCTCTGTCTGTCTCCTAAGACCAGAACAATCCAGCAAAGTAAGGGACTGAAGATGTCCTATTTTCCTTCAGAAAAAATTTACATGATATGACACCATGTCTTGCTCATTACAAAAGAAAAAGACCACCCATATCTGAAGGTGATTAATTGTCTTTATTGGAGGAAAACAAGAATTCATCAATCTCACCAATATGATAGAAACCTTGATATGTATACATGATTGTCAAGGCAGAGAATCATTTGCTACATAGACCCATGAACAATTTTGCAGTGCTGCAAACCTATGGGGGTTAAACTTCTTGCAGAGTTTATTACATGCGTGGAATAAATGCACAGTTTCTCTTCTTTTGGACAAGCATTTTTTTTTTATGGAAAAACTGAACCAATTGCAAGCCTGGTAATAGTAGACATGGGGATGTTCCTGGATTTGACATTGTAAGCTTCTGGAAAACATGCTTACAGTGGGGGTTGGGGGGGCACTGAAAGAAGGGCAAGAAGATTATGTATAGCTGCAAAAACCAATTTGGAAAATGTTCCAATGTTGATTCTGGGCAGAATGTACCTCTGACGTCTTCTCTCCTGAGAGTGGGACTTACGTAATGTCCTCTGAAACATACCACCTTGTCTTTCTAGACAAAGACGCTGCTGTGATGTTGCAGCTTTTCTGTTGACATTTGTTTTGCTTTGTTTTGTTTGTTTTGGTACCTGGAATCAGGACCTTGTGCTTGCCAGGCAGGCGCTGTGCCACTGAGCTATATCCCTGGCACTATTGATACTTGGAGAGTATCTCATGTTAACCCAAAACAGCCAGCTACCCTGGAAGGAGAGTAGCAGGTTTCAGTGCTACAGGACAAACATCAGAACCGATTCTCTCCTTCCTTGTCACAGCCTGGCTGCCAACTCTGCCCCAAGGTCCTGTCTCCCAAAATAGGGTTTGTGGAGAGCTAGGAGTCCTAGTCTGTCCAAACTAAGATTTTCTCTTAAGAAGCAGCTTAACTAGCATTTGAGGCTTTTGCATCCCTAGCGCTATCTCTCCGATTAAAGCCTCAAATCCTTCTCTCATTTTTTTTCCTGTTCATGAGAAAATAAAATCACCTGTAAGTAAAATAATACAGCAAATCATCAGATGACATAATGATCACATGAGAAGTTTCCCGGAGACAAAAAAGGTTAAAAACTGTTGAATGCAGAAGCGGCCTTAGTACAAAGGGCGAATGCCACAGTTTGTCCCTTTGGTGTAGAAAGATACAGACACCGAAAAGCCATTCCACAGTTTGCTTTGTCCACAAAACCAGACTTGGCAGTCACATGCTGGGTGTTCGGCCTCCAAATGCACAGCCATTAGGTTTGCAGAAGCAAAGCTCCCAAAGCCACAAGGTTAGCTGCTCCCACTGGAGGTGGCGGGGAAATCTGGAAAGGGGGAAATCCTTTGGGAAGATTCTGGAGGTGTGACTGCTGCTGGAGCAGGAGGCAGGCCAGGCTATAGCCAGCATGCAGGGCGAGCTTCGCAGCAGGGCCAACTCCTGTGCACAAGCCCAGGCTGCAGACCATGATGCACTGGGACCACGGAGAAGGGACCTTGTGAGGGAACATGGGCTTCTGTCTTCCTGCTCCTCTTCTTCCCTACACATCCCTGCCACCCAAGAGGTTTTCAGGCTAACTCATCTGCACATGAATGTCCTTGGAGCTCTCAGAAAGTGAATCCCTCTTTTACACATCTGTTTTCCCAGGTCAGCTTTTTTACCTTGACATTTTCAGTTCTGAAAAATGAAAGGACTGGAACACCTTGGACAAGGGTCAAGTGCGCTTGCAGCCCCAGCACAGGACCAGGTACCCTGCAGAACAGTGGTGGATCACATACAGTTATATACATAGTTTTTTCTTTAGGAAACAAACTTAACAGTGTTTGGTCTGGAATGTGTTTCAGGACAAGGCAAACGCTGTGGAGGAGTGAGAGGAGGAGGCAGACCGCGGCACATGCGAGGGGCTCCTGCACTGGTGGAAGGGGAGGACCTTTGTGTCACTTGCCCGTGGGGACTCTGCAGACCTGGGAGATGTGTGTCTGACTTCTGTCATGGGAAATGGGAGGAGTTGCCCTTTGCCAGCCCTCACCTTCCTTTCTTGTTGCCGAAGGAGCCCCACCAGCAGTGTGTGGGCGCTGTGCAGAGGAGAGCACACTGTGGGCAGCAGGGCCTAGCCTGGGACCCCTGTCCTTGGCTCTGCCTCGGGGGCTCCACCATGGCTTCCCCAGGATGAAGATCACTTCTGACCCAGGATCTGAGCGGGCAAAGGGTGTCCAGCACTCTTAGACACCTTGTCCAGCTCCACTGGGATATGATCTTTCCTTCTCTTTAAAACAGCTCATAAAGTGTGAGTGCCAATGGGTTAATCGAGCTAAGTGTCATTATGCCAGCGACTCGATCCTGATTCACCAGGGGACCAATGAGACTCCCTCTCCCTCAGCCTTTCCTCTAAAGGGGAGTTCCCTCCCACACCGGTAGTCTAACCAGGCCACACAGGACACTAAGGGGGACAAATGTACAGCACGAGGTTAATGCTGGGTAGGTAAACTGAGTCTGGGACTGAATTCCTTTTATCACACAGCTAATGTTTTCTAAAAGCCAAACCTTTGCCTGTTCAGTCACAGTGGCTTCAGAAAGAAGCCCTAGGCCTAGCTGCCCAGGTCCCTGGACACTACACTAAGAACGAGTTAGACAGTGGGATCCTCTCCAAGTCATAAGCTCCTGTGTTCCAGGGGCTGCTCCCTGTTCTTCAGATTTTAGAAACAAGGTTTAAGGTCAAAAACACTAAGCCACATTGACCTTTTTTTTTTTTTCTTCCCACATGCTAGCTGCATAGTTCTTACAAGAAGAGATTCAAAGGGGGTGGGTTATCGTCTCTATTCTCCAAGGGGGCCAGGCGCTGTGGGGGTGGGGGCCTCCTCTTTCCTCTGGGGTTTTGTGCCTGTCACCCAGGCATGCCCTGTGCTTCCCAGCTCCAGCCACTTTGCCCTACCCGTCTGAGGCTCCAGACCCCAGTGGCTCCTAGAAAGCAGGGTGATGGCAAGGAGGGAAAAGCCCAGCCACAGGGGTCCCCTGGATAGGAGTGACAAGTGTCAAGCCTACTGGGGCCTAAGTGTGGGCACCACGCACTGTTGGTTCAGATGAATACTAGCTGCTCTTCCTGCCTCACTTAGGAACTGAAGGTCAGGGAGGAAGGGAGGAACAGACAGGCAGCAGAGGGAAAGCCCATTCTATTATCTCCATGAGGACAAAAAACCCACTTGCTCTGAGAAAATGAAAAGACCAAGGGGGAGAAGGGTAAGGAAAGACCCCCATGAGGGGGCCTGGGTGCCATCCTTGGCTTCAGTCAGATACACGGGGGGCATGGAGGAGATGCTCAACTAATACTGGTGGAATTTGGCATCAGTCAGTGGCCCAGGACTCCGCCTTCCCATTTACCAGGTCTTAAGGAGAGGTCCATGCTGTGTTCTTTTCCCATTCTGTAATGAAATATAAATAATGCCAATTGCTGTCAGAAGGGAGCCTTTCTCCTTTCATCCTGAAGGCTGGCGGGCATGGTGTGCCTCTGCGAGGGAGCCCCCTTCCCTGTTCCACACTTTGCAGGTACAGGGTACTTTCAAATGAATCACATATAAGGTGCGCCTCCCAGGTCAGCTCCAGACAATACTTTCATCACCAGTAACAGAATTTGGCTTAAACATTGTTTTCTAACTGCAAATGGCTACATATACCACATAGCACAAAAATCTCATAATGACTCATGTTCACCCCAGAACTACCATACTCAAGTAAACTATTACCCTTTGTAACTGTCTATTTGATTTTTTCCTTATACTGTATGACTGAATGTTTCCATGACGCTAATTGGTAAGCAACATACTCATAAACCTAGACGGACTCCTTAGTTTTCTCAAATATGCTTATAACACTTATGTCATTGTCCACCTTAAGGGAAGAGGTTGAGGTCTCCAATGTAGGTGACACTTGCTTCGTCACTGGGCCTGTTGTCATTTCATAAGACATTTCCAGGCTTTTTGCAGATTTAAGAGTGATAGCTTGAATTCTCACCCTGTACATTTGTGTGGCAGAAGCCAAGCAGGGTTCTGCCTGGGAGGCAATGTGCGGACAGGTACCAATCGCTTGTATTTCCAGCTGTTCTTACACCTCCTACGCCGGTGTCCTTAGTGAGGAGGACTGGGGCTGTGCACCTGTTAACACTCTGTGTGTGTGTGTGTGTGTGTGTGTGTGTGTGTGTGTGTGTGGTGGAGGCCACAGGGGACATTGCTAAACATAGGCAAAGTGTAGAAGTTACAAAGTCTTGCCCAAGAGGACCATCCACACCTGGTCATCTGCAGGACAGCAGCATGGGGCAGCAGGCAGGGCAGTCACTGGATCAGCAGGGTCCCCAGGAGCATGGGGTGGGGAGTAAGAGCTGAGCCCAAGCACGTCAGATGGATGTGAGACACTGGGCTCTGCTTCCAGGCTCCATGGGGCAGCCTCCCTCTCGGCTGGTCCGGGGCCACACATGGCGCTCACTCTGTCCTGCACACCCAGCCTCCACGTGGTTTTCCTGTGGTGGCCTGGTTTTCCTGGCCAGTCCCAGTTTTAGCAGTAGAAGTCATCCTACATCCTGGAGAATCCTTTAGTGCCAGGCCAACTGGGGTAACTGGTGACCCTACCACCACAGGCCTTTGCTTTGCAACCCCCATGACAGTGGCTTCGCAGACCAGTGGGGCCTGACCGAGGCTGTTTCTGCAGCGGCCAATGTTTTGCTCACTTGGGGGTCACCTCTTCTCATCACCCCAGAGAAACAGTTTCTTCTTTGAGGCTGGGTAAAAATGTGCAGAAATGTGAGTGTGTGTGTGTATGTGTGTGTGTTTTGGAGGTCATTTTAAATATAAGATTAGAAATGTGTTTTAGAAAAACCAAAAGAGATTCATTTTAAAACTGCATAGCTGAGATTAGAGTTTTATCTGTGATCCCTCATGAGAAGTGAGGGCTGCATGCAGGGTCGCTTTACACAAATGGCAGCCTGTCCCTTGGGGAAGGGACACTCTTGAATCCTGCCTTTGTGGGTGTCATGTGAAGTCTGGCCATGGTTCTCGGGGAGCAGGCTTCTTCCACTTGCTGTGGTTGATGGAGGGCTCACTGAAGCAGCCATGGGGGCAGCTTTCTGCATACTCCCCCCAGAGCTGGAGAGAAGACAGCTCCCCAGAGCTGCCAGGATGCCTTCATTCAGAGCTGACCCTCCCAAGGAAGGGGAGAGAAAGGGAAGGAACAGAAGTAAAGTTCACTCTTAGCCTGGGAGACAGACTCTTGATCTCCTTATTAGAATTTTTAAAAATACCTTTAAATTCTCCTTGGAGGAAAAAGAAATCTCTTAAAGGTTAACACAAAACTACTATTGAAGAGCAAACAATATAGGTTACATAGCTGAGATACAGAGCAAAAAGACATACTTCTTCAAAGGAATAAACTGATAGTGCACAATATTTACCAATATTTAAATAATCCAGTTGAAACCTTTTTTTTCCCATGAAAAAATACACCCTAGCTGGCTGTCTACACTGAGAAGAGTGGAAACGACAGAACTGGGGGGAGTGGGGAGGAACAAGAAGGTCCATTCAGTTAGAGCTTTGCAAGATTCATATTTACAGCACCAGATCCTATTAATTCGGCTCCCCTTGAGTTCAGTACAGTTTGTGAGAAATGAACACTTCAGAATTGCAGTATAAAATATGGCCATAAAAAACTTGTCTTCCAGTCCTATGCAGAAAGGTGCACCATGCAGGCAGGGGTGGGGTCTCGCTGGAGGCACCGGCCTGGTGGCCCCAGGGGTCCCCTTCCCTGGGCCTGCTCCCTGGGTCCCACCTCCAGAGCCGGTCACTTGCTTCCAGTGTGCACTGTCGTCACAGTGGTGGGCCTGGGTCTCCGCTCGGCTCCGACTCCTGAGACCCCCGACGAAGAGGAAATGAAACTACAGAGCGTGGAAGGTGCCAGGCCTGCAGGGGGACAGAGCGTATGCGGGGTTCAGAGTGCCAGAAGCAGATCAGGGCTCTCCCTTCCTACTGTGGGGGCCAGATGGGCTAGGTTTGTCAGGGGACCAAGCTTTCAGATATTTGAATTTATTTGTTTTGGTGGTATTCAGGATTAAAACCAGGGGTCTTGTACACACTGGACTCATACTCTGGCTAAGTGACACCTGTGACCCCAGACTATATTTGCACTCTCCATAGGAAACCCTTCGCAATGTGTTTCAGACGCTTTGTTCTTCGACCCAACTTGCCTCTCTTTTCTTCAGTATAACTGCTTTGGAAACATGTTTCAGCCTCCGTGATATAGGATGCCCTGTTTATTGAGCACTTACTATGCCTACGTACTGGGCTAGGCATAGAATCCACACTGACTTTATAAGAACTACTTGTTGGGAGCCATTGAAACTGGAAATTGAACACACATGCAAGACTGTGACATGGCCGTGCACGGCCGACCCAAGAACAATGAGACACCTCAAAGGGCAAGATAAGGTCACAGTTGAGGACACCTGACTCCAATTAACTACATAAAGACTGTAGCTGAAGACATTTCTCTCCTGTAGTGAAGCGCAACATGGAGATCTTCTCCTAAGATACTGCTCCTAAATTAACATAATCTGTTACTTAGAAAAGTCCTAGAACCACTCCCAAGGTCTGTTCAGTTTCCTGCATTTTCCACTCTAACCCCCTAAGTAAATACGGGCCACCCAGAGACATCCCCTGTCTCAGTCATCAGAGTTCCCTAACTCTGCAGAGGGTTTTGATCCTCCTGGAGCTCTAAATCATACCACTTATCTCACTTATTTAAGCCTTCACCATACACTCATTTGGGAGATTGGGGAATCTAGGCCAGGTCCCCGATAACTACTCACTTTTGCAACAGCTCCATGAAGGAGGTGTTTTAAGAATGAGCGGTGTGTAATCTGTACCCCTGGCAAGCAGCATTTTCTGACACAGAGCACCTTGAAATGAGGTCATTCACCTGTCCCTGTGTGAACTCAGCAGTCCCTTGATCTACAAGGATTTCTCTTGGGCTGCATTAAAGCCTCACCAGACAGAGGTGTCATCTGAGAAGGCCACGGTGTAGGACACACTGGCAGCCGTTCGATTCTGATGGCACATGTGCCCTGAGAGCTCTGTACACTGGGACATGGGGGAATCCATAAAATCAACTATTGGGATGGGCTTCACTGGTGTATGACTCTAAAACTCAATGGAGTACGGGCATGGTAGTACATGTCTGTAATCCTAGCCCTCTGGGAGACTGCGGCAGGAGGACTGTAAGTTCAAGCCTGGCCTGGGCAACTTATCAAAATAAAAAGGGCTCAATTCCTCTACCTCCAACAACAATGAGACAGAGACAGAGACAGAGAGAGAGACAGAGAGAGAGGAGGGTGTGTCAGTGTGGCGTTTCCCTTGACCAGAGGTGGAAGAATCCAGCTGGCATGTGAATATAGCCAACAGGGGTGTGCAACTTTGCCAGGGAAGTGCACAGAAACGTCTTAGGAAATGTCAACGCCAGTCAGTCCTGAATGAGCCAGGATAACCGCTGAGAGAGAAAGCAAGCCCTTTTCTGAGCCTGATGGGCAGGAGCATGATGCCCACAGTGGGCCAAGCTAAAGGCTCAGTGCCAGAAAGGAGGGCCCATGGGGACACTCAGGGAGGAGCCACTGGCAGAATAAATACAGAGAGGGAGAGGGAGAAAAGAGTGTACATGTGCCCTGGAGGAAGTCCTAGTCCATGCAAAGATGCGGGACCACAAAGTACCATGACTATTCTTCCCACTGCAAATGGTCTTTGTCTAAAAGCTCGAATTACGGTCATGAGTTCAGGCTGCCTGGAGTCTCGGTCCTCCTTCGTCAACCCACAGAGCAACAGCACTGTGTCCTCATGAGGAGATGGACCAGATCTACACGTGCCTGGCCCTGTGTGACCTGAGCTGCAGATTTCTCATTGCTAAACAGAGGCGATGCTACCTAGTGCATGTGAATATCCAACAATTACATTAAAAACTGTCCAAGGGCAGTCATGAGCATGAAATGGGACACGGCACTGGAAGTGCCTGGCACACAGTAGATGCTTGGCCCAGGCAAGCTCCCTCCTTTCCGCCCAGCGTGACCCCAAAGGCCTGCTCAAGAACTCAGGTTTCGCTACATACGCACAATCTTTTTGGCTGGCCAGACTGAGGCTGCTTGAGACACCTGCACTTGAGCTGTCCAGGCTGCTGCCGAGATGTAGCCTTCTCATATGCCTCACCACCGCCGTGGCATTAAATGCTTGCTGAAATTTCAGAAAGAAAATGAAATTAACCAGAAAAAATATCCAGCAAGTTAGAAAAGACTTTGACAGCTTCTTTTAATTTCTCTGTGTACCCTAAGTATGGTACATGTCTTCAAACATTCTTGGGACATTTTATTTTTTTAAAAAAGAGAAAAAACAGAAAAATGAAGATGCAAACAATTAAAAAATAACAACAAAAAGCAAAATGATGACAATGACAACAAACAAAAAAACAATAGCAATATAGGATTTCAAAAGATGATAGGAATTTAACAAGGGTTGTCATATTGCATATTGCTATCCTCACAGTAATTGCTCAGGCTACCAGAGACAGGCCTGCAAGATTGATCAAACAATAAAATTTCCCATTGAGCAGTTTCTTTCCCTTTTACTCTGTCTATTACAACTTTTTCTCAGGATAGTTTAGGAAGACAACTTACACTGCTGCTTCTTCCAAAAGTGTGTGAATTTGTTTATGCCCACTCCCTATCAAAATGTATTTTGGAGATTTAAAAAAGTTTTCTTATGACACCATAAACATATAGAACAAATATAAAACATTCTCTCCATAATTTAAGAGAACTGACCTTTAGAATAAAATGTATTATAATAGTTTCATGTTGTAAAATGTGGTTTTAAAATAGTATTTACATTCCTATAAATGGTACCTTTGTCCTAAATAATGCATTTCTGATGAATAAAGCAGGTCAGCGGAATTAATTTCGTTTCTGTACAGTTTTTCACCATTGGCTTTCATGGCAAAACAGCTAGCTCTTCATTAGCCACTCTTGATTAGAACATAGAGTTTAGGTCATAAACAGAGGAACACAGAAATGCTATGTTTAAATCCACCAAATTTTTACCAGAAAATACTGAGGACTTAAATGCAGATTTTCTGTTTTCTTTCTCCTCGCCATTATCACTGTAATAAAAGCTTACTATTCAGAGTTCCAACAAAGTAAAGAGAGCTGAAGGGGCACACAGTGATTAACAAGTAACGAAGCAATTAAGAGCTGGCATGACGGCTGTCTCTCAGCCACAGAGGGGAAATGTTTAACCACACACTTCATCCCTTGTACACCGTGACACGAGTTCTATGCCTTAATCATTTGCAATTAAAATGAGCAACATTAGTGAGGTTTTGGGGGTTCCATCCACTCTTGGGGGACAGTAACTTTCAGAAACAGACAGGCTCAAATAGCAGAACAAGTTTCAGGAGAGGGGCTAAAGTCACTGGAAGGACAGTAAACGCGGCACTTACTCTCCATTTGCTTTTTGCAAAGTTCTTTCGGATCTGGGCGCTAACAGACTCGTGGATGTTTTTGCTGAGGGCAGTGTCACCAGCAATCCTGAAACAAAAGCAAAGAGATTTCTTTGGTGCCCAGCCACTGGGCACAGGGAACCCCCTCTCATCCTCAGGAAAACTGAGGCTGGTGAGAGGGTGACTGACTTGTCCCTAAATCCACACACGCTATCCCCACCACCTCACAGTCCTATCCCACCTTCTGTCTTCTGCACCCATCCCTCCATCTGCCCCCACCCTCCTGGTGTACCCCACTGCCTGCCTCATTTCCCGCTTTGGGCCCCAATTCTGCACTATCATAATCCACAGTGACAAGGTGGCCTGGATTAATTTCCCTTGGCTCCTCCCTGAGTCCTCCCTATTCAGCACCAGCTTGAAGCCTGAGTGTGCTCCCTGACTTCCTCCCTGGCTGCTCAGGGCCTGGCTGCCAGTTGCTTTGCACCCAAGACTCCTACTCTTTGCCCACTCCAGGAATTTTGCTCCAGGGTCTCACATCAAGGGTCTCACAGTTCCTTCTGCTCTATCCCAGCTGAGCTGGGCTCTGCAATGACATTCTGCACAGCAAGGCCACAAGCTCTGGGTCTGCACCTTCTCTGGGTCCCGTGAGAAGATTCAGAGCCTCAGCTCAGCCCTGCTTCCTGCATCTTCTACCCATATTTCCAAGACAGTTCTCAGAACTTCCACAGTCACATCTACGCTACAGTGAGCTGGTCCTTGGTGGTCCTGGGCCACCTCTATGGTAGTTTTTGCTTGGTCCTGAGGAGGGAAGAACTCAGATGTGCTCATCACTTTCACTCTACTCCTCCGCCCTCTGCTGTCTCTTTCCTTTGATCCTTTGTCCCCCTTCTTTCTCTGCTTACACTGTCATCTTAGGACTCACTGGAGGTCGTGTGCAGCCCACCCTTCTCTCCCACACATCCAACTCAACCACAGCGTCCTCTTTCCCTATGTCCAACCACACGGCCTGCCCTGGAGGGAGACATGTTCTGCTCTCAATCTATCCCAGCTTTTTTTCCTTCCATCTTCCTGTCCCCACTTCACATAAAACCATTCAATGCTAAGTTGGTATCTGTTGCCTAAAAAAAGGATTTATTTAACCTTGGAAAAGTTGTGGGGCAGGTGCCAAAGTCACGGACCACACCGCCTGGCTGGAAAGTACTGGTATGGGAGGGAATCTTTCACCTCTTATACCATGACTGGCCTGGACACACCTCAGGTCCAGGCCAGGTGTCACAGACCATGACTTCCAACTGCTTTGGGCAATGTAAGAAACAAGCTCAGGCCATTTTCAGCCATTAGATCACCCCACTTGGCCTTTCTTTCACTTGAGAATTACAACCTCGATCCAGGATCTGGACACAGTCTGTGCCGTGCTGGCCTGTGTTTAGAATCCAGTCTGGTATTCCCAGCTACTGGAAACAGCCAAGAGGATGCTCTGGAGTAACCCAAATGAACCAATTTCCAGTTCTAACAACTGCCAATCATCCCCTCTCCCCAGACACACATCAAGGGAATCAGAAATAGTACATCTGAATGAGCGAATGTGACATGGAGGAATGAAGAGGTTTGGGGAACTGTGGGCATCTTTATCAAGCTTTTCCTCCCAGGGAGCCCAGGGGAGTGCATCCTCCTATACCATTTTTAAAAGCTGCACAGTCAGGGAAGGATGCCAGTTCCCACGTGTCAGTGGCCAGCTCGTTCTTGGAAACAACCAGGCCACGTGGCAGGAAGTATGGAATTCCTCGGGCTGAGCACTGCTGCAGGCCAGGCTCCAAATCAAACAGGCTGGGGAGTCGGGGAGTCAGGGACTCCAGGACTCGTGTTCTACCTGCCCGTCAGCAGTGTGGTCTCCAGCAGCTTGAGCCCGGGCCCAGGGCCTGGACTCTGCTTCCCATGCCTCCGCTGCGGGTTAGGGTGGGCTCAGAGGTAAGGAAAATGCAACTCTGAGCTATGTGAGGAATGTTTCCTGCTCTCTCCCCATAGTCCCCAGCTGGCTGCAGCTGGGTCAGAGTCACGCTGGGCAGCAGGTGGCTCTCAGGCTCCCTGTCAGGTAGTCTTGACAGCAGCTGAGGGGTGCAGCCACCTTGGACCACGGTGACACGACACAGTCCTTCTCCACTGGGTACCATGATGAAAATGGCTGCTGCTGCTCACGGTAGACCAGGAAGTTTCCAGCGACAGCACTGCTAGGACTAGCTTGAGCAGGGTTCAGCAGAAAAATTGGAGCTGTGGGACTTCAACATGGAAGGCATTTGGTCACCCAGACTGGCAGGCAATGACCAATGCCACTGACACAGAAAACTTTATGAATCTGTAAACAGACAGATTTATAAATCTAGGGGTAAATACACTTCATTTACATCTCCCTGCTGAGTTCAACCCCTACTTTAACAACACAGATGGCATTTAAGTAATCACACCTATTGCAAGCTGTCTCACTGTCTCTCCACTCACAGATCATCAAAGACCCCTCTCCTGGCTTAGGTTGCTTTGTTGTTTTGTTTTTGCGGTAATGGGGATTGAGCCCAAGGTCTTTGCATGAAGTTATACCACCAACCCTTTATTCACTTCTTATTTTGAGACAGGGTCTTATTAAACTGCTAAATTGCCCAGGCTGGGGCCAAACTGGAGATCCTCCTGACTCAGCTTCCCAGTGTGCTGGGATTATAGGGGTGTCCCAACACACGGAGCTAGCCACCTTTGGTGTTCTGCATGAGAGCTCCTCTACTTCCATGGCTCTGGTTCTAGCCTCTTGCTTGGTGATGCCTAGCATGGATCCCAGGAGTGCTTTGCCAGATTCCTGGGCTGCATCCCGGTTCCCAGGGCCAACCAGAGCTCCCATGGCAGAAGTCCTGCAGAGGGGAGAAAGTCTCAGGCAACCCTCTGGAACTCAGGAGTGGGATGGTTAATTTACGTGTCAACTTGACTAGGACATAGCACCCAGATATCTGGATATTGCTGTGAAAGTATTTTTTAGGTAACATTAACATTTCAATCAGTAGACAGGAGCAATGCAGGCTACATGGGTGGACCTTGTCCGATCAATTAAAGGCCCTAGGGAGAAAGAAGAGGAGGGAGCTCTGCCTCTAGTCTGTCTTCAGACTCCAGCTGCAATACTAGCTCTTCCCAGCACAGTCACCGGAGCTAATGCCTTCATTTTTCAAAAGTAATCTCTCTCATGTTCTTTACTTTGGTTTGCTTATAAACGAAACTGGAGATGGATGCACAGATGAATCAGACCTGGATAAACGAGCACCGGTGGGGGCCGCCCTGTGATGGGATGTGCTCCCATCCTGCCGCGTGCCCTCTCCTTCTCTCTGGCCAGCCCTTGGCAGCCTGCTGACTCCTCACAAACCACCACCAAGTGGAAGGCATCCCCAGGGAGAGGGCCGGGGAGATCTGGGAAGAAGCACTCGCAGTCTCTCACAGGAGTGCCAAGACAAGGGCCTCTCCTGTCTGGCGTGCCCTGTCCCGAGGCTAAGGGATGGCGTCTGTATCTCCTGAGGTCTCTCCTCACCCTGGGTGGCCTGGGTGAAGTGAGAAGACTCGCTGGTGTCATGGACATTCAGAGCCACAGCTTCTCAAGCAGTGGTACTGACTGGCCTGTATTCTGCCGGAGTCTTTGCTCCACTGTCCGCCAGCTCCCAGCTGACGCCACACGCACCTCTGTCCTCCTGTCATCAATGCAAGTAAGTGGGGGCCCACAAGGATGTCTGCGTCAAATGGAGTTGTGGTTACCACTTTCCAGCCTGCCTTCCTATGAATCCGGAAGTGCACAGTAACAATGACAGAGCACTAGGGGAAACCCCTCGGCATTAGGCGGCATTTGCTGAGGCAGCTCCCAGGCTAACACATCCTGCCATGCGTGAGACCCAAGCTGATGACTCTGACACTGCTGTCCCTGGTTGACCTCTCTCCCAAGCTCCACATTTTCAGAGCTGTGCCCACCACCAATCTGCAAGTGGAAGGCTCCCAGCACACCCAAAAGTGAACTCATCTCTGCACCTAAGCCTGCTTCTTCCCCACATCAGCCTCCCAGCCCCTTAAACTGGAAACCTGGGACTACTCTCAGCCCATCTGTTGCTCAGCCCAACCTACCAGTGCTCTGCCTGGTGCTTGGAGCTTCTCTATCCCCACGTGTCCCCTGGTGGGTTCCTCCTCTGGCTGTATCATCCTGCCCTTCTCCCTCACCCCATCTCTTACCACCTACCCTTGACCCTGCAGCCAGACAGGCTTTTTAAAATCACCTCTGATCACCTGCTTACTACCCAGCAGAGTCCCGCTGCCCAAAGTACCAATTCCTCAGGACAAAATAAAATGACACCAACCCATGCATAACAGAGATGCACTGGGAAGCAGAGCTTCTTCTTTATTGCATGGATTATCTCACTGAAGCACTTGAAAAGCCCTCTAAAAGATGCACTGTGTTATTTACAATCTGGATTCTGCAGAGGAAGCCCAGAGTACTGAGGAGTTTCCCCACGGAGGTAATAAGAGGTAAAGCCACACCGCACCCTGTTAGCCCCCGCCTGCCTTTTTCCTCCTCTCCCCTCCTCTTTGTCTTCCCTCCTGCTGGTCCCTGCCATCTACTCTTCCTCCAGAACATCAAGTACTTGTGGCCTCGTGAACAGATGTGCAATTTCCTGCCCGGTCTGCCCGTCTTCCCAGAGCTCCCTCCCCGCTGCTGACTGCTGTGAGCCTCTTCCAGGGTGATGCTCTGAGCAGGCACCACACTCTGCAGGGCCATCCTGCCCCTCTCCCAGGCCAGAGACTGTGGTTTAGATCAAAACCAGTTGGAGACCAGGATTTCACTATCCTCCTTCCCTCTGCAGGGTGGGATCACTGAATAAACACTGACAGACAAATCACTGCTCTTTTTTCTGAGGTCTTTTCCTACTCCAAAATACTGAATGTTTTAGAGGTTTAAAGACTGTGGGTATGAAGTAAGAAAACTTTAACAATCTTACCATTATAGACTTAGACCTGTTGTCCAAAGTGATTTATTAAAAAATACCAAGATTAGACATAATCAAAACTACCTTTTCAGAAAAGTCCTTCCTCTCCTCCTTTTCTTTCTGTCCCTTTTCTTTTCCTTTAAGTGTGGCAAAGAAGAGCACTGTTGCAGAATGAGACAGTTCTGGCAGGAATCCTGGCTTTGCCATTAGCTAGTTGCACAGTGTTAGCTAAATTACTTCAGTTGTCTGCAATGAGGGTAAAACCTACCTCACAGAGTTATTTTAAACAAAAAAAAGGAGTCAACACTTTATAGCAATCAGCATAGTCCCTGGAACGTAACAGACTCAACACACAGCAGGTGTCATGAATTAAAGTACTGTGATGCAACCTCTGGGCTCATAGCACTGGAGGCCCTGGAGGAAAGTCTATGTAAGACAGTGGGCTGAACACTACTGTATAATTCTAATTAGGGGTACTTTCTCTTGAACTCATTTTTCCTTCCCTTTCTCCCGTCTTTCCTTCCTTCACAGCACTGGAGATTGAACTCAGAACCTTTTAATGCCTTGCAAGTACTACACTACCAAGTTATAACCCCAGTTTCCTATTTTCATTATGTTGTGTGCTACAGTTTGGATCTTCATGTCTCCCAGGAGCCCATGTGTTAAAGACTTAGTCCCCAGCTTGGAGTTATTGGAAGGTAATAGAAACTTTAAGGGCAGGGGCCTCAGGGAGAAGTCCTGGGTGTCTTAAAATGGGACTGTGGGATATCAGTTTCTTTTCCTTCCACTTCCTTCTCAGCATAGAGAGAGTAAGTGGTTCCGCCACATATCCCCTGCCATGATGTGCTGCCCTGCCATAGGTCCAAATCAACAGGGCCAACAGACCATGGACTGAAACCTCTGAAACCATGAGCCTACATAAGCCTTTCCTGTCTGAAAGTTGATTATCTCAGGTATTTTGTTATAGTTCCCAGAACACTGGAACTTTACTATTCTTGCATTTATTTCAAAATGGATGTTCATGGGGCTTTAATAAGAGCTACAACTAACTGTATGCACTAGACATTGTATTAATCCCTTAACAACATTATCTCTATTATTTCTTACATTCACTCTATGAATTAGGTAAGGTCATTCTCATTCAATGATTAGAAAATTGAGACTCAGAAAAGCAAGGCATAAATACAACATCACAGTTAGTTACTAGGAAGCTTGATCCTAACTTGGTGAGTGACACAAATCTGAGGTGGCCCCAGGCACGTAGTTAGAGTTTGGGAAACACTAATTGGAAAAATATCCAAAAAGGGAAAATACACATAACTTTATTTAAATACTGAGTCATAAATTCAGGGAATATAACTCTAATCTTAATGTCTCATTGGGAGATTACCTTCAATAAAGATGATCCTTAAAATCTTTCTGCCAACTGAAAATCTGCACACTAACTATCACATGAATGCATTGAGAAGATTGTGTCCTAGGGCATAAGCCAGTTCCAGTGTTGCCTGCGGTAAGAAAAGCCCCTGGACAAAAGGAGATGAAACTAACACCTGGGTGGATTTCATGGGTGACAAGTGCTAACAGGAAGTGTACTAGGGGGTGCATGATGACACAGTCTTCACAGGGGTGACGTTTCTTACCATGGGTGCCGAGCTGCCTGCTCACAGGTGTATCTTTTATTTGGGTCTTTCTCCATCAGATTCCGGATAAAGTCTTTTGCTGTTCAAAAAGGCACAAGGGGAAGAATCACTTTGTGGCATGAGATGCAATGTGTCTTCAGGAATATCTATACCCCTAAAAAGACGAGACTAGCTCCCCATCCTACTGTACCATGGAGGACAGGGACTGGAACCTGCACTGCTGCAGGATGCCACCTGGGGGGAACGGAGAGTGCTTGGCAGGACATGGTGGACCAGAAGCAGGATATCAGGAACATGAGGGACAGTGTCACAGAATGGATAGGTAACACCCTATGCTAGCTGAAAATATGTCACATTTCAGGGTCTGGCAGCCCACTCCCCACAGCACTGGGCTTCTGTGGGAAACCTGGACCCATCTGAGCTCAGAAGTACAATATTTTCCTGGAGTTTCTTTCCATAAGTCATGCAGAATATATTCCAGGCACGGGCTTTGGTAGACTGAGGGAGACAGCAAGGTGTTTCTGGTGAGGAGGAAATGACATAAATAATAAAACACTGCCGCTCAACAGCTCATCAGAGACTAGGAGGCATGTGCCATTCATCATTTCACCTTACCCTGTTCCTCCTCTCCCTAAGAGGTGCAGTGGTACTTTCTCACTGAGGAAACGGAGGCCCAGGGACACTTTACCCCTTTATCTCGGCCATGGTGCTGCTCGTTCTCCCCTCAGGAAGGATGATAAGCTTCCTTGGAATCATCTCGGTGTGGCAGCATGGCTATGAGGACTGAAAGCTAGACTGAGAACTGGAGTTCAAATCCCGGCTCCACCACATATTGAGTGGTTCCAGTACAGTTACTCAACCTCAGTTTCTCTTTGTGTCAAACAGGAATAATAGCAACACTCATTTCCTAGGCTGTCCTGAGGACTGAGTCAGCACATGGATAGGCTTCTAGGAAGGCACACAGTAGGTGCTTGGTAAACGTTAGCTAATCATGTTCCACTTCCCACGTACCCAAGTTGGGACACGGCTAGGAGATGTGGATAAGCGATGGGGCCAGGAGATGTGGCCAGGCTCAGGTCAGACATCCCAAGCCTGTCCCCCAAGCCAAGCTCATGAAGCTTCCGCAGGAGCAGCCACAGACTGGTATTTGCGCCTCTGCAATTCATATGATGAAATCCTAAATCCCAAGATGACAGTACTGGGAGGTGATTAGGTTGTGAGGACAGAGCTCGTTTGAAGGAGAACACTGTCCTCATAAAAGAGACTCCAAAGAGCTCTGTTCTGCCACCCACTACCTGAGGACTCAGCAAGAAGACAGCCATCCAAGAACGAGAAGGTGAACCCTCCCCAGATACCCAATATGGCTCTGAGCTTGCACTTTGAGCCTCCAGAACTGTGAGAAATCAATGCTTGCTGCTTAAGCACCCAGATCGTGGTATACACATTTTTCACAGCAGCCTGAGGATCATTCTGAGGTGCAGGGTCCCACGCCCCCCAGACCTACCTGACTCAGAGATATCATCCCAGTACGGGGAGTCGAACTCATATTCTGCCTTGAGGATCTGTTCAAAGAGCTTAGAGTCGTTTTCATCATAAAAAGGAGGGTAGCCACAGAGCCTAGAAGACAAGACGGGTAAGAGCTTGAGAGTCCGCATACCCAGGGTGTGGGTCTGCATGCTGCCTGGAAGGCTGTCAATGAAATGATGGAAGACAGCACAGGGTGTGCTACAAACACAAGCTTAGCAAAAGGACCACACATTCTATGGTGCAGGTGACACAGAAGTAAAATGATGATTTGATACATAGCAAAAAGGGTTAACTCAGGTACTGAGCAGAGGTCAGTGCATACACTTGTCTACCTTAACTCTTTATACAGCATTAACCAGAGTTCCATGCACCCTAGAAGCCTACTGACAGCCTTCTGTTGACGAATCTTATCCATCTTGCCTGTGATGCTATCTCCAATAGATGGGTTGGTAGAAAGCATAAACAAAATGTATGCTTAATATACATTTCAAGAGTCCTCCAGCTTCGTTTTATTTAAGAAATTATCAAAGGAAGAAAGGAAATTTTATAACCTAGAGTACCAAATTGCCATGAGTTGCCCTGAGCTGAATGGTATCATTCGATACACCCAACTGGGAAGGCTTCAGCCTTATTCATTACTATGCAATATGAACTGACAAGGGGTGGTGCCAATAATGACACCAAGGTACCACAATGTCAGCCATTTGTCCACTGAGCCATTCTAAAGTTGGCTTTATTTAGAAGATTCTGTTAGGATGTTGAAACATGTAATTCATCAATCTGGAAGGGCTGAAGGTCATCTAACGAATACAATAGAAAAAGAAAATTTTGATCAAATACATCAACTACAATTGTTCTACACAACTGTGGGTTCTAGTTGGCCATGGTGACACATACTATAACCCAGTACTCTGGGAGTGAGGCAGGAGGATCACAAGTTCAAGCTCAACCTAGGCAACTTAGTGATTGAGAGTCTGCCTCAAAATAAACAATACAAAAGGGCTGGGGAGGTAACTCAGTGCAAAACCCTGTGTTCAATCCCCAATTCCAGAAAAAAAAATTGCGGACTCTGGAACTGAGCATGCAGCTCAGTAGTAAAGTGTGTGCTTAGCATGTGCAGTCCTGGGCACATGCTATATACAATTTAAAAACACCACAGCTTCTCATTCTAGCTCTGCTCTCAATTCCAAAGCTACTTTTATTGTCAGCAGGCCACTGACACAATTTTGGGCCCAAATTTGTTGTCTGAAAGGCAGATAGCCAGACTACAGATTCCTCATGTTCTTTTTGGCTTCAAGCCACAGTGGCTGTGTCTGTCCGTCTGTGTGACAGGCTGAGATAACTGAGGAAAATATCTGTAACACATGGGGGACCCAGGGAGGGGAGGCAGGCTCCTGCTGGGTCTGCACCATTGGAAGAGGTGGGGTCGAGGCCCAGCTGTAAGGGACCACAGAGCAGGGGACAGTGGTCCTCCACCCTGGAAGGCCAGGTGCAAAGCTGGTGGTACAGGTTGGGCTTGTGGGACCAGAGAACGGCAGTCACTGTGGGAGTCAGTAACCCTTCATCTTCCCACTCTGTGCATAGCTGTTCTAAGCACAGCTGCAGCACAGAGACCAGCTCCATGAGAATAAATTAACGGGTGTCAGCAGGCTTGGGGCTTGGAAGGACCAGGCTGCCAGTATGTAAGAAGTGAGATGCAGGATAAGACACAACCTGGGTTCCACCATGCTCCAGCTGCTTCTGCAGTAAGCAGCAAGAGCACCAGTTGGCTCTGGAGGGGACAGGTGACATCTTTCAAGGTTCTGAGATATTCCATCGGCCAATATGATTCAAAATCATCTACCCCCACCCCAGGCAGCGTTAGCGGCTGAGTGCCTGGAAAATCTCATTTTTAAAGCTTTGCTGCTTTTGGAGAAATGAACAACATCGAAGGCTTCTGTAACCACCGCACATACCTCACTGCCCAAGGAAACCCTGGGCCGCGGGAGATGGCTGCGTAGCTTTTTCCCATAATGAGGATTTGGGTTAAATGAAATGTGCATACTAGGAAAAGCAGACAGAGCAAAATGTTCGTTTGTCTTGGAAAAAAAATAAATTTTAGATAAATCAGGTTTTTGTTCATTAACAACCAAAGGCATTTTATTTTATGGTTTGGCTTTCTTTTCAAGGAAAGCAAATCTTCAAAAATTTCTAAGAAAAATTTCTTCTTTTTGTGCCAGTTTTGTTAATGTGTATTCCAATTTCTTTTCAACTTAGCTCTTTTTTGAGGGCCATGTAGAATATTGTGTTCATGTGGGTATAGAAAGGACCAGAGAAAAGGAAATGGATCTAGCTTGATGTCTAAGTGAGTTAAAATCAAGAAAGAGGATTGAAAAGTAAGGATTGTGATACAGCAGTACCTCGGTTCATGAACTTAGTTCTTTCCACGATTCTGGTCACAAAGTGAGTTAGATAGGAACCATGTTGAAATGAATGACTAGGCTCAATGTTGACATTATGGGGAAATTTGATTCAGTTTCTGTCCAACTCAGTTTGTGACCAGAATTGTGGAAAGAATTAGGTTTGTGAACCCAGTTACCAATGTAAATCAGAAGAGCCAATGTAGACTGCACAATAGGCAACTGATGTAGAGCTGTAATATAGCACTCTCTGACCAGAGTGGCTCATGAGTAGATTTGTGCAGGTGACAGCAATGACAATTTGGGGCTTGTATCGGGTAATATGCTATGTACCCCCAAGTCCTCATGTAATTTTTGATGTGGCTGAGTCTGATGCTTGTGATCAGTTTGTTGTCTAGTGCCAGGATTAGTGACGTGACTGCTACACCCGCCCAGGGGTGGAGCTGAGATACAGTGTAAGGGAAGGCGGGTCTTCCTCTTGCACTTCCATGCTTCTGCCTCTCTCTCTCTCTCTCTCTCTCTTCTCTCTCTCACCGGCATAGCTTGCGGCTTGCAGCTTACAGCCACCATGAACAGCAGGCCCGACATGCCATGCTATCTTGGAGCCAACTTAAGTATGGACTGAAACTCCCGAGAAACTGTAAGAATAAACCTTTCTTTCCCTAATTTTAGGCGTCAGGTATTTTGTCTCAGCAACGAGCGAAAAGTAACTAAGACAGGGCTCTTCATGGTCACACAAGAAGGGAGGACTATCATTCCCATGAGGCTGCCTATTGGCACCTCTGATCCCTGTGTTCTTCACTAATGTCCCTGAAGTATGATATATTTTATATATTAAACCCTTGACACCATCTACAAATCATGTATCATCATGGGTCCTCAGAGATGATAAAGTCATTCTCAGTTTTCTAGGCCTGGGAATTTATGGTTCAGAGTCACAACAAAATTTCACAGTCAAAGCCATTCACCATCACAGGACCATGTGCCCTGAGCTGTCTCCCAGGAAGTACATCACAGCTTCCCAACTTCCTGTTACTATTAGTTCACCATCAACCTACCTGTGGCACATATATGCAAACACACCACTAGACTTAGTTTGCTTCTGTAGTTTATTCTTGCATTGGGTCAGGAGCCCCACCAAGAGCTGTCCTGCATCAGCACACACTATGGTCACACTCTGTGAGATGAGGATCCCAGGCAACTCCCATCGGCTTCTTTAGAGGCTGGTCTGTGTGGACAGGTGAATGTGGAGCCTTTGGGCATCCGTGGGAGCCAGCCAAGGGAGTCACAGCAGAGGTGGTGAAAAAGGAGGACAGCTCCCGGGGTGGCTGTGTTCCTGGACAGAAGTGCTGCTTCTGTCCTGGGAGCAGACTCTCCTGCATCCTTTCTCTCACACTGGTAACCGATCCCTCATCCCTTTGGGTCTAGGTGTATTTGCACCCCTAGGTCCCAGAGTTGTTCCTGCAATGCCCTCCCACCCTAAATTCCTGTACAGGCCCTGTGCCATCCTTGCTTCAAAAGCAAAGAAACTAGCAATACAGCACAGCCTGACCTGGAGCCTACTCCAGATTCCTGATCTGTGCAATCTTCCTGCCTCAGCCTCCCAAGTGCTGATTATTACAGGTGCACTCCACCACACCTGGCTTGGTCTACACTCTTTTAACTATTGTGCTTATTCATTCACAGGAAGGAGACTTGAGACTTGAACCTTTGCTTTGGGTCCTGACTTTGAGTTATCCATGTAGGTCATCTGGTATGCCCCTGACCTGACCACTGTACCTGTGAGGAGAGCCCTGTGAGGAGTTCAACCTTTCCAATACTAGCTCACACCAGAGCTTCTTGTTTCTGGACAAAGGTAAGGCTGAGCACTATTCCTGGCTGTTCTGGCATCCTTCACCCAGCCCTGACACAACTTCCCTGCCAGTGCAGCAGGCACTTCCTATCCTGTCCTCAACTCCGACCTGTCCAGACCATGTCTGACCTTAGCTTCTGGGTATCAGTGCCCAGGCAGAGCCTGCCCCTAGCAGATGCTGGATTGATGTTGGGAGGAATGGAAGAAGAGGCTGGCTCACTGGCTGCTGAGGCCCCTGGCTGGGCTGGGAAGCAGAGATAAAGCCCTGGGATGCAGGAGACTCAGCCACCATCCCCACTCAGGAGGTCTCAATGTTCCTGGTGGACCTCACTCCCCGCTTCTTACACTCCCTCCGGCAGACGTGGTGGAAACACTAACAGTCCACATCCAAAGAACCCAGCGTGCAGGTCTGGCTCAAGGGAAGACCAGCCTGCCTCTGAGAGAGGACGCTGTGTGGCCTGGGTCACCCAAAATGCTTCTCCTGGACACGGACCCTTTCCATAGTGGAGAAAGTTTTCCATGGAACAGCAATGAATGTGAAACTCAGCAATGGCTAACTGTGGCTGATTTGGCAGTGAACAGTTTTTCTTGGAGCCTGAAATGCTATAAAGGCATAAAGCTCAGCCTTTACCAGGCTCAGCATTTACCAGGTCACTATCCTATACTATGTGCTTCTGCTTCTTTGCCCTCGGCCATGTATCTGCACGCCTAAAAAAAAAAAAAAAAAAATGATGTGTGCTGAAAGCATGTCCAAATAATCATTAGCTGATATCATGCACCTCTGCCTCCTGTGTTCATATACTGGCCCCGCTCAAATTCTGTCCTACGGCTGTCTTCCTCGCATGCCTTGATAGCAGAGAAGATGCAGAAAGAAACCGGGAGATACTGGTGTCAGAAGCAGTGGGGAAAAAAGTGCCAGCCCCGTCTGACATCAGGCCATGATTATATTTTATTTATTTTACTTTATGCTTTTGAGGTAGGAACATTTTACCATGAGATCTACCTTCTCGACATGTTTAAGTGCATCATACATTACTGTTGACCATAGCAACAATGATGTACAGCAGCTCTCTAGGACTTACTCATTTTGGTTAACTGACAGTTTATGCTCTTGATTAGTTACTGCCCCTCCCACTATCCCCCTGCCAACCACATTTTAATTCCACTCGTCTGACTCTTTTTTGATCCCTCCTAGCAGTGGAATGGACTGGTGTACTTCACTTAGCATCGTGTCCTCCAGGTCCACCCACGGTACAGCACAGTGCTCCTCTTCCCTCTCTGCCCTGTGTCCTCTCTCCTGCCCTCCCTCCTGGAATGACATGGCATGCAGGACCTCTCCAGATGCCACTGCTGTGCCCTTGGACTCCCCAGTTTCCAGAGTCGAATAAACACTGTTATTCATAAGGTTCACAATCTGTGGTGTTCTGGTAGAACTGTAGAGAATGGGCCAGTACAGTGCTTTAGGTATACCAAGGTTTCATTCATCAGACATCCACGTTGCTCCTCCTGTAGGCCAGGTACTGGGTGTGTTACTGGACATAGGAGGACATAACTTCCTTCCTGTGTGTGCCCAGGGCACCAAAGATAGAGACCCAACCAGAGAGCAGTAATGCAGGCGGTATCAACCATAGAGCTGCACACAGGCCATCACGGGAAGGCAGGGTAGGTCACAGAACCCATGCTGGATTTGGGGGGAAGAGGTGGCGGATGCCAATGCATGTCAGAGGAGGTGCCAGAGATTTACAGAAGAAACTGAGGGGCTACAGGCAGGAGTGGCTAAGCAGTGAGAAGGGCACGGAGGCATAGAGGAGTGTAGTTCAACAAGAACCAAAGAGGCATTTGGCGCTGCAAAATCCAATGTAGTCATTACATAGCTAGCTTGCTACTTAGGAGGCTGAGGTGGAAACCAGCCTAGGCAACTCAAAGAGTCTCTCAAAATGAAAGGTAGAAAGGGCTTAGGTTTTAGTTCAAGGCTTCCTGGGTTCAATGGCCAACACTGCGAGAGGAAAAGGAGCTGCTGACATGGATGGTGGGGAGGCTGCTGAAGACTGAGCTCTCCACCCTAAGTGCGTGGTCGATCCTGTGAGATGTGGGACAGCTTCGAGTGGTGTGCATGAAGTAGCAATGGGGCATCTGGCTTTGTTGCAGGAGGGGCAGACTTGAGGTAAAGACAGTTTAGCATCTACACCGCAGGTCACACAGAGGTGGATGGGCCTAGCAGGCGGCTGGAGGGCATATCCATCACAGGGTGACGGCGAGGCAGGCTGGCATCAGTGGTCACCAGCTCTAGCAATGACCAGGTTTGGACTGACTACTGGGCGAGGGATGGGAAGAGGGGAGAGCAGATGACAGGAGGGACAGACCTGGGCCCAGAGTTGAGGATCTGCCTCATTCCACACAAACCCTGCAGTAAATCCTGTCTCCTTGTGGTGACTGGAGGGAATCTGCTCTTTATAGCCAGATGTGCCACCTCCCACAGAGCGGGAGGCAGTGATTCCACACAGGCTGCAGAGTGCTGGGCCAGGTATGTGTGCAGGATGCAGGTGAGACACCCAGCAGGCAGCTGGAGGCAGAGGCCTGCAGCCAGGGTCAGGTCTGGCCTGGGGATGCTGAGTTGGCTCCAGAAGCATTTGCATGAATGCTAAGAGAGCAGATGAGCTCTCTTGGATGCTTCCGCAGACACAGAAGGGGTTGAGACAGGCCTTCCCCAGAACTAATCTGGCCCACAGATGTGTTTGTTGGGCAAGCAGTGATTTAAAACAAATACAACTCTGAGTGACCACAGACAGCTGCTGCTTTAACTGATGTGCCACGGTCCCCATAAGTCCCACTTGTCTGAGTCAGGGGCACCAGAATGCAGGTCCCTGGGCGCCTTGCACAGACTGCTGGGTGGGTAAGAGCAACTACTGTGTCCATTTCCTTGGGTGAGAGCCTGCAAACCCCAGCAGCAGCAAAAGTGACCCACTGTTCACACAGCATGCGATCCCCTGGACCTGAACCCACCAGGACAGTGATTCTGAGTTAAGGGCTGAGATGGAGCCAAGAGAAGGACACTTTCAAGGGGAGGAGGAGCCTGAGTACCTTGCCAGTCATTCTTGGAGCTGCAAAAAGGAGGGAGCTCTGCAGACCCACGGATCTGTCTCCTCTGGACACCGTGCCCCAGGCCAGCTGAATCCCTCACCCACAAGCGCTGCTGCAGGGAAAGGGAGGAGTCTCACTAGGTGACCAGGAAAGGCTTCTGGGAGGAGGTGAGACTTGCCAGTCCAGTGGCTCAGGTTGCTGCCTGGTAGGGTCCCTGGGAACCTTGCAATGGCGTAAGATGCCTGCATTTGCCCCACTGCAGTGCATTCTACAGTTTGTTTTGTTGTCAATAAACATAACTCAAGCCTGTAGTTTTAAAAATTCTGAAATACTACAGGAGAATGTAAAGGAAAAGTCCATTCCCAGGTCCTTATCTCCACTTCTGCAACTGATTCTTGCAATGCTTTGCAGAAGTTCTCCCAGCACAGACAGATGTGCGTGCATACAGACAAGCGAACAGTGCCAGGAAGTCCTGGGTCATCAGCACAGGCTGGAAGGCTGCACCAGAAAACTGGGGGCCAGCACCCGGTGCTTATTTCACATGGCAGTAAGTCCCAGGTGTGAACAGAAACGATCCTCCTCGGGAACAGCCTCACTTTTGCCATTCACGTTAGCTGCCGCCCTTCCCTTCCTCCTGCCACAGAAAGGAGCACAGCTCAGCAGCTGCTGCTGCCTGGAGGCGTTGGCTCCTGGACCACTCCAGCCCTCCCCGAGCATTGGGCCCTAGGAGACAGAGGACAAAAGACTGCCAGTCCTGCAAGTCCCCCGGCTGTCACCAAAGGCACATAGCACTGGCTACAGTCAGGCAGGAAGGGGCGGTCCCAGGGCCCTTCTCACCCTGTTTCCATTGTAGGTGACGCACAGGGGCACAGAAGCTCAGCATTGAACTCCAAAGTAGACAAGGAATGTAAAACACAGGTAGGAAAGGTTCATTTGGAGGCAGCACAGGGAACTACACCATGTCAGCCTCGGACTGGAACCACCCTCCCCGTATCCTGTTCTCTGCTTGGACACTACGCTCCCCAGCCTGTGGGGTGGAGATGCTCACGCCCAGAGCTCTGTGTGTGGCCCTGGTTTGCTGACCTCGTCAGGGTCAGGGCAGGGGCCTCCCGCCTCTTCTCTGCTCAGTCAGTTTCCTGGACACCGCTGCTGGGGCATGCATGTGGTTTTGTTCTGTCTACACCCCATTGTCTCTCTGTTACACTCCTGGCTCCACAAGCTGGACATGGTGTCTCATTCATGTTTTGCAGTCCCAGTAGCTAATCCCACATAAAGTATGTGCTCAACAAAAGCTTGTTGGATGAGTCTTCACATGTCTCCATCTCACATGGACAGTCATCCCCACCTTAATCAGCCCCTCTCTGAATACTTTCCATTCTTACAGTCCAGTTTAAGTTCCATCTCTTCCTTCCACCTTCTCAAGAAACTTACTGTATCTTATTTGATTGATTGTGTTGTTGGGGATCAAATCCACGGCCTCACACATGCTAGGCAAGTGCTCTACCATGAGCTACATTCTCGATCTTTCTTTTAAAAATTTTATTTTTGAGATAGAGTCTTGTTAAATTGCCCACATTGGCCTCAAATTAGAGATCTTCAGGTCTCAGCCTCTTGAGTATCTGATATTACAGGGGTGTACCATCATGCTAGCAATTATGCCTTATTATTGGGGTTGTAATGTTTATCTTTCTACTTCATGAGTTCACAAAGGTACCAAATGTAGTACAGTAAGCCCTCGAGTTACAAACATTTCAGTTGTGAACTTTCACAGATATGAACAGACCTCACATTATGAACATTCACAGACGCAAACAAATCCTGGAAACAGCTCACGTGTCTGCCGGACATCGTCACAGTGGTGCTGCTGTGTGCACACTGCACAGTATGATAGCGTACGGCAGTACAGTCAGAGCCCAGGATGTCCACAAGCAGGAGGAAAACCAGTGATGCTGTAGAGGGCACTGCCAGGAAGCACAAAGCAATACACACTATCTATTTGCGGCAAAGATGTGTAAGACTCACTTTGTCAGATTTACTAACGAATCTGACTTACAAAAGTTGTCTCGGGATGGAACTTGGTCATAAGTCAGGGACTCACTGTATTTCTTCTGTATTTTTCATTAGCATGCCACATGACTTCAAGGATAAGGGTTATCTGATGCCTTGATGAACAGGAGATGCTTTACATGAAACACTGACCATCTATGTTTGGATGCAACTGCACATACGTAAGCTGATGTAAGAAGCACAGTGCATTTCGGATGTGGTTGTGGTACAGTGCTTGCCTAGCACATGTGAGGAGGCCCTGGGCTTGACACCTGGCTCCATGAAGAAAGAAAAAAGAAAGAAATGAATTCTCTAAAAAAGGATGTTTACCCTGGAAAAGAAACTTTCAAGCACTTTCCCAAGTGTAATAATTTTTTCAGCTATTTTTGCAGGAAAGCCTCCCAAGAGCGACACTCTTCAAGGCAGACTGGAATGAACACAGCAGACCTCAGCAGATGTTCCCCAAGCTCCCGCTCCCCAGAGCCTGACACCTTCCTCCCCTCGGCAACTGTCTGTCTGATGACATCGCAGAGGTGGCAGTCCCCGCTCCCACAATGAGACCACACACGAAAGCTGCAGCTATGTTTGAAGAAGGACTTTGCATGGGAAAGGGATTTTCAAAGTCATGCATAAAGAGGTCATTACTTGGACCAGCCCCTCATTTTGGACTCTGGTGAAGAGATGAGGAGATGGTTGCAGGGTCACAGTGGCAAAGGTGGCATCTGCTTATGCTCTCCTCTAGAAGAACAAAGGCCATTTCAGTCCAGTCCTAAGCTACTTACACAACACTGATGTTAATTAAATGAGGTGCTGTCACACAGCCATGGACAAGACAGACCCGAGTCTTGCTCCACTGAGTTCTGTGGTCCAGTCTCCTATACAGGACAAGTGGAACATTTACCTTTCTGCAGTGAAGAGACCAATTATGGTGAGTATGTCTCAGAGAAGTTAGTAACAAGAGCCATCACCTAGCGAGTATTTCTGTGTGCCAGGAGCTGACACTTAGGACTTAAGTGTAGTGTCTCATTTTAAGGCATCCTTCAGAGGTGAGTTTTGTTTTTTTTTTTTAAAGAAATCTTCCATTTCTAGAGGAGGAAATCAGTGCATGAGAAGTTAGACAACTTGCTCCTTCCTAAAGGGCAGGATAGAGCTTAGAAGTCTTTTTGTGCAACTCCTGAGCCAAGTCATATTAACCTTTAGACAACCAGCCTGATACGTCACTGCAAAGATGGGCACAGACCATATGTGTTCTCTTTCTAAACCTGCCCTGAAGTCAACATTATGATTCTTGTGCATTTTACATTTGGTATCAGAACTGGCGACAAGGCCACATGACCTGCCACAGAATTAACAAATACCTCAGTGTGTCTGCAGGCATGAAATCAACGCCTAATGTTCTAACCAGCCTTCCTTCCTGAAAGACAGGTTTCAGGAAAATGCCTACCATCATTACAGTCCTATCTGTGGGACACAAGGACTGAAGAAAAATGACCTGCATTGCCATTGAACCAGATTCCAATATGATCATGTTGACTTGCTTGTGTTCAGTGCTATGCCACCGTGTCAGCTGCCTGGGGACACAGGGAGGAAAGTCTCTTTGTGTTAAGACCTTGTGGAATTTCACGGAACAGGGCAGAAGACTAGGCACGCCCGACTGACCAGAAGAGCCAAGAAGGAATTTAAATATATTACAGTAAGTTTTATAAGTAACCTGGGAAACGTGCTCTGAAGTCTTGAGACTTATTTAAAATACTCTACTTAAAAATACTTGAATGCGACAGTCCACACCGACAACTGAATGGCAACCTAGATTTCTCTGTTTTGGTCTCACTGGGCTGGAAAGGCTCTGAAGAAAGATAAGCGATTTTCCTAAGGAAGGACCAGTTCTGCTTTCGGAGTGGCTGAGGCATGTTGCTACACAGACTTGGTCCTATGTCCTATACTCAAATACTGAAAACAAAGCAATGTAGGTTTATTTTGGATTTTTGGGGGGATACTAAAAATCAAACTCAGGACTTCATGCTTGCCAGACAGGGGCTGTGCCACTGACCTAAATCACCCACCAGCCCAAAGCAGCCTAGTTTAAAGCATTATGTAAAGTCTCGGAATTACTCACCAACAACTATACACCCTGATCTAAAGTTAACACTGCTGCTAGAGGGCAGGCGACAGATACCTTACTGTTTCGTGCTTTGTGTGATGAGTAAGCTGACAGAATGTCATAGACCTGCTTTAAACTTTGATCTTGTGTGCCAGTATTTCCTTGGATTTAGCCAAGGAGCCTTGACTGTTAAGGTTGGCTTGAGCCTTCCTGAGAACCCATACTCAAAGGCATGTTTGTAAAGGAATAATATAGTACCTTCCCTGCAATTACTTCAGGGTTCCAAAAGTGGCTGAACTCTCCCCCCACCCCATGTGTAACACATGACATTAGTGACCCCAGGCCCAGTAAGTTTCTGCAAAGCACTAGCACCCGCTGGTCACATCTGGGCAGCGTTCCTGTGGACACTCCAGCGGGTCTGATATGCTGGGGCCACTGAGTAGCTAGCCACCATCTGCCCTCCTGTTTCAGCACTTGGCAGGAACTCAACAAATGTTTATTGAATGAATTTATGGGGTCTGTATTAAGGAATCTAAGTTTATTCATCTTATTCTGGATACTACTTAAAAGTAATAAAAATAAAGCAAAGCTTTTAAAAGCTGATAAATCTTTTGTTGTTATTCACAGGGCCTACTTAGTGAGCAAAACAGGTTTTAGTAGATTACTCGACTTTATAGACTAGACCAATGAGGTCAGCACCATTATATGTATACAATCCAGTGAACTTAATCACTAACTATTTGACTATGTGCATTCCCAGATGTTTTGCTTGCAAACTTAGAGGTGAGTATGCCAGAGGATGCAGGACTGGCTTGCATATTAAAACCATGGACAGGGCAACTGCAGCAATGTGCTATTGATGGAATCCCCATGGATAAATGGCCCCATTCTTCCATGGGATTTAGGTAATGCCTTGAAAGCTAAGAATGGGTAAGCAGATTAGGAAAACATTTAGGGGAGAAAGGAGAGGGACTACTAGAAGGAAAAAGCAAAGGAAACATATTTCTTCAAGTTGGTACACAACTAGAACTGACAGGTGATGCCTTGGGAAGGAGAGAAGGTGTGAAGGGCAACAACTTGCTACCCTAAGCACAAGAAGAGCAGCCTAATCCATCTGGAGTCAGCCAAATGGACACCACTGTGGGGACACCCAGGGCAGTAGCAGAGAGGCCCTGAGCCTCCTACTTCAGGGCCAAACACAACTCAGCCCTGGCCAAATGCGAAACAGGGTGTAATGTGAGCAAAAGGACAAGCCAGGAGAGCTTCCCACTGTCAGTAATCAAGAGTTAGAAAACACAGTGCAACTTTCAGCAGCAAAATGAATTTCAAGCCAAAGCACCAGGGGGCGCAGACATCCAATCTGGAGGTGATTAACGCCTAGCGCTCACCAATCATGCTGCAACCAGGAGCTTCACAAATTAATTTCCGCTTTCAGACTTTGCCTTCTCTATAGTTAGGTGCTTCCTCCCTCCCTGGTTTCCTTCTCTCTTCTTCTCTTTCTCCTTTCCACCTTTCCTCCTCTCTCCTAGTCTCTCTCCCTTCCTTCTAGTTCTGATGGGTAGGTAATCGGGCATTAGCACAGGCCATCAGTCCAGTTGGGAGATCCCTGGACCCCAGAAGCCCTTAGGGTGGCTTCTTGTGCATGTCCCCCCAGCCCTGGCCAAGGCGCGCACACTCACCATGCACTGTGGAGACTGATCACTGAACATGACCTAAAACGCGCTGGGAGATGAGAAGCCTGGAAGGGCGCCCAGAGCACCTTGTCGTTGGGAGTTGTGTGTGGGCTTCCTCCCCTGTCCTCCTCAGGGTTTTCCTACTGTGCTGTCAGTTAGGTAGAGCCTCTCCTCTCCCCACCTTGGCCCTGCTCTGCTTGGTCACCGTCCTGCTTGGTGCCAGCTCTTGGTCTGATTTTGTTCTTTCCTCCATCTATTCCTGATAGTCACTTTTTTTTTTTTTTTTTTTTTTTTAGGATTGGGGATGGAACCCAGGGGACCTCTACTACTGAGCCACACTCCCAGCCCTTTTTAGTTATTTATTTTTTTGTTTTGAGACAGGGTCTTGTTACGTTACCAAGGTAGGACCTGAACTTCTGATTTTCCTAACTCAGTCTCCCATGTGCTGGGATTATAGGCATGAGCTACCCTGCCTGGCCTCACAGTAAATATTTAAAAGCACAGTAAAGGTCTCTTCACTCTTCTGTGCTCTCAACATGGTGCTAAAGGAATTAAAAAGCCTGATAATTCCAAAATTATATTTTTCCCATCAAGTTTTTGATATCAATGGTTTGACATTGGATCACCTCCTTTAAACTATATGTTAAAACAGGTCCAAAGTGAATGGTCCACCCTTTCTCATATACAGGAAGGAATCCTATCTTAGATAACTGGGTCTTGAGGAGTAAACCAGCAACCAATGTGATGGTCTTGCAGGGACTATTTAAGGCCAGAGCTGTCTCCTTGGCCTGGTCTGACTCTCTCCCGGCAGACTCCTACCTGTCCTTCCAGACCTGGGTGGCTGTCACCTGTCCTTCACAGCCTTCCTGAGGCCTCAGGCAGTTCACAGTTTGGCCCCAGGAACTCCCGCCTCATGGCAGCTGACAAAGCTGGATTGTGATTTAGTGTTTGCTCTCTGTCGCCTCCAGCACTCGGTAAACACCTCTGAGGCCAGGCCTGTAATGAATCCATCTCTGCACCTCCATCATATGGTCTGACACATATTAGGCTCAATGAATGTTAGTTAAGTGAATGCCTGTCAATCCTCTGCCCTCCGTTCTCCAGGCTAAATATCCTGAAGCATTTAGCTGCTACGTAAATGACACTTTCCAGGAGATGATGCTGAGATGAAAATCAGAAAGCAGGGGGAGTAAAATGTTTTCCCATCTGGCCTGAAGTTGCGCAGTTTAGGGTGCAAAAGTGACACATGTGAGCCACTCCCTTCTCGCTTTTCCCTCGGTGGTGTCCTCTCTCCTCCGGGGCCTCTACAAAGCAGTGTCACAGGTATTGGTGGACACCACCTTGTCTGAAGTCAGTGGCAGGGAGCTGCTCCCACTGCCTTGTAAAATGCAAAATTTCTGTCCCTCAACTGCATTGTTGTCAAATGTGCCCCTCACTGCTGCACATAACCAGCGCCCACTCTTTGAAACCAGAATATTTTGAGGGTATGACACACATAACTAATCAAGTCACTTCCCTGAAGCAGGGGAAGAGGGCCACAGGCCCCACAATGAAGCTGGACTATAGCCAAGCAGGACTTAAGTTTGAGGTTAAAACTACAGAGACTCAAAACCGCACATGGCATTTAGTGTCCACAAAACCCACGACTACAGAGGACAGAGAGGAGCAGCGGACCTTTCTGAAAAGACCTGGGAAGCAGCCACACTGAAAGGCAACCAATGAACCCAACTTGTCTACCTGGGAATTGCAGCAAACAGTCCATGTATGCTGAGCTAGAAAGACAGAGGCTCAAATGACAGAAGGGATGTGCAGTGGCTGGTGGTCGGGCTTTGAAGCTGCAGAGAAGAGGTGTGGGGAAGAAATAATGAGTCACAGTCATTCTGAGCAAAAAGAGGAAGAGCTATGCTGTTGGACAGAAACTTCCTTTAGTTGCAAAGGGTAACCTGGAGATTAACACAAGCTTTATGAGCATATCTAAGGCCACCCAACGCCAGTGTCCGGTCCACAAAGAGAACTTCTGGTTTGAGTTGGTTCCTCTAGGACCATCTCCTTTAGGGGACAAAAGTGGTCATTCATTGGCAAACATATCCAATCGTCTCATGGGCACAAATCTCATTGTGATTTAGGAAATGGACACTTTAGTTATTTTGTTTGTTGTGTGTGTGTGTGTTTTTTGTTTGTTTTGTTTTGTTTTCTTGACACTCTAGTTTTTAAAAGTCTCTTCTGAGTCTAGTTAGTATGAACCCTTTCATAGGGATTGTCTGAGCAAGATGAATAAACAGATTGAATTTAGTTTCTAAATTTTAAAAGCTAAAGCCCAGCCTGTGGACCCAGGCAGGCCTGCCCCATGCCTCAGATCTCACTGGGCACAGGATGATTGCTGGCGGCTGGCAGAGTGGCAAATGTTCCTGCTCCTGGAATGCTTCTGGGAGGGTGGCAGGAAACCCCATGCTGTGATACTCTGGGCTTGGGGCTAGGGCTCAGTGATTGCACTGAGCTGGTCCACAGATGCTGGGTATTGTGGTCCCTCCCTGGAACATATGTGTTCCATAAAGAGCCAGCTGTCAAGTTTCAAAGGGATGAGGATGGGCTTGGATCATGTTTTGTCTAGAAAACAGACTCAGCATGCAGATCAGGCAGTCCTTGGTCCAAAAGCTAATGAAGCTGTGTACACAGGCAAATCAACACTATGTCACTTAGAAAGCGAACAATGTAGGAGGCCAGTGAAAAACTAAGGGTATTATCATTATCATATATATTTTGTCCAGAGTTTCTTCCAGGCAGAAGTCAGAGGTCACAGCCATGTCCACCAACGCATGTCCAGTCTCTGACTTGCCTGCTCCAGTGAGGGAGAGGGAATTTCCTTAGGATCTTTCTCAGTTTCATTATAACCAAAAAGTCACTGTGTTTCTCTGCAGTTTTTGCATCTATAAACTTAAATTAGGGCAATGGTCACTATCTGATCTCCTTGAAGTTGTGAGAAGGAAGGGGAAACTTGTTATTGCAAAAACAGTTTGGTCCCTAAGACCCTGATCTGCGTCTTAAGTGGAGAATTCCACTCCTTAGAACCTGTGCTGTCTTGGCTGAGGCAAGCCCACGTGTTTGATTTCAATGCTCTGTCCTCTCTCTTTTCCAGTAGCTTAAACCACACAGGCAAAGGTGTAGTTTGCAAATCCTAATCCCCAAAGGAAGATCCCTGGAAGGATGAGGGCCCATTAAAAAATTCATATCCCTGATAGGAAAAATGATTCCTCCCTGCAATGATGGAAAACAGAAAAAAATGAAAGTAGAAGATAAAAGAGTCAATTTTACATGTATCTGCACTGGCAGAATGAGAAATGTTTCCATGGCGCATGGAGAGGAGATCTGGCGCTGTGGCCTGCCTGGGACACTTTCACTGGTATCTTAGTGTGACAGGCTTATCAAATAAAAGTAATAATGCTGCTCTCCAAAAACCGTAACCTCGTTTCCATCCAGTGGAGGGGAAGAAGGAGGAACCCGCTGCCGTCCCCTGGGTAGCTGTCTTCCCTGGCAGGCTGTCTATTGGTCTGGGCCTGCTCAGCTGCCTTGCTCATAATGCACAGACAGTGGGTGGGGATGGGTGATCAGGTATGAAGGGTCACGGGAAGCAGCCAGTGTCTGAGCCCAAGACCTGTGAGTTCTTCCTTTTTTAAACACTGGTTCTTGCCATCCATACCAGCCCAGGCCATAGGAGTCTTCATCAACCTTCCAGGTACCACAGCACCTCTGCCCTGGGCCTGCAATGCAGGGTGAATGGTCTGTCTCTCCTCTTTGCTTGTGTTATAGCCTTATCAAAACATCAAGTCAGACCTTTTGTGGTACTCCCTCTTCCTGAATACCCCTGTCCTCACTGATGACTTCATTCTATTAACTCCTGCAGTTAGACGTGCACACAGACCACCGGCCTCAACTCTATCACCATCAGTGCCAACAATCGGCTTTTCCAGAGAACCTTCTCTATTTCAGGCAATGTTACAGGTGCTGAAGATAAAAAGGGGCAATGACCTAGTGCCCATCATGATAGTCCTATTTTTTGTGTAAGTGAATAGCCTAGAAAAGATGCTAGAGAACTTGGCTTTGTGTACTGTGTCTGCCATAGTGAGACACAGCAAGAAGGTGGCCGTCAGCAAGCCAGGAAGGAGGCCCTGACCAGGAACTAAACACGCTGAACTTCCCAGCCTCCACAGCATGTGAGCCAGAAATGCCTGTTCGTCAGATCACCCACTGCATGATACCTTGTTGGAGCAGCCTGAGGATAAGACAGTGTTATTTAGTTTTAAGTTGCTTATCCCAGGAATTGAAGAAATGATCTGTTACTATGTACCTCCTATGGCTGTACCACTGCCCTACCTAAAAGCTAATACTTCAGGAAATAATTGTATTATACAAACCCAAAGTGAATCCACACACATTGGCGCAGACTAGTGTTGAGGTTGTTTTAGGCTCAAACAGATATAAAAGAATAACCAACCAGAATGTCAGAACAGGAGTGATTTTTCCCCAGCCCAAGGGAAGATTTCTCTAAATGATTAACACCAGCCTTGGTCCTTGCAGAAAAGCCTTAAATCAAGCTGCAAGAGGCAAGACCTCTGATCAGAATCTCAGTTGAGAATTTAGGGACCCAGGGTAAACAACACAACGCCTATGTCCAGCATCTGCTTATGCAGGAATCCCCCTAAAATGGTATACCAAATTGTGCATGCACATGTGCATGTGTGTGTGGGTGTGGGTGTGTTCACGTGAGGGATTTTAGTAGGATACAGGGTTGGCAACTTTCATTAGATTTTCAAAAGGGTCTGTAACCCATTTCCTCCACAAAAGGATGAAACTGCTACAAGAAGCGTTGATATTCTTTGAAAGCAAATGCACTACACAACTACAATGTCAGTTTTAGGCCTCAGAAGAATCTGCCCTGCACCTATTTCCATAAATGGGAGTTCTCCAGGCCAAGTATATAACAGTGGATAAAATTCCCCTGTAATAATGGCAAGGATCTACAGGAGCTGTCACCTAAATCCACATTAAACTACAAAAGCTGCCCATTTGAATGTCACTATAGAAAGACCATTTTCTTGCCAGATAATGAAGTAAAACGATATGGGGGATTGCAGCCAGCAACCTTGGAGGAGAACAGAATGCCACATATTGTGGGAACTTTCTTACAACCCCCTATAGCTTTTCTTTGTGTGCAGGGATGGGTTCTGTTTGCCAGAAGACATTCCCTTCTTTGGGGATGAGGAGGTGGGGAATTCATGGTTCCTAGCGATCACAGGAGCTAGTTGGTACAACACCCACTCACAACTGTAAAAAGAAATTGTGATTAAAAAATAGCTTCAGGCAAAACAAAATGTAACAATAAGAAACACAATTAATGATTTGGAAACGGTTGCAACAAATCTATGGCTGACGACTCCATTTCCTGAGTTATGGAGATAAGGTATCTGAGATGAAATAAGGAATCCAAAAAAGAAACATCTAAATTTTGATTGTCATTATATTTTCCTAATTATGATTTAGAGATATCCTAATATTTTCATAGTTTATCTCACCCCCAAAGCTGAGATGAGACATAAATTGATTCTCAGTGAAATGTAAACCAAAACCAAAATGAGACATCAATTCCCACCCACCAGGATGGGTATTATCGAAAATTGGAAAATATAGGTTTTGGCATGTATGTAGACAAATTGGAATCCTGTGCATTATTACTAGGAATGTGAACTTGAGCTGTTGCTATAGAAACTGCTAGTGGTTCCTCAAAAGTTAGAATTACCATATGATCCAGCAATTCTACTCCCAAATTTATACAACCCAAAGAATTGAAAGCAGAGATTCTAACAGGTATTTGTACATTTATGTTCACAACAGCTCTATTCATAATAATCATGAGATTAATTGCCACAAGGCAAAAACAACTCAAATGTCCACTGAAAGATGAATGGATAAACCAAGTGTGGTATATACATGCACTGAAGTACAGTATTAGCCTTATAAAGGAAAGAGATTGTGATGCAAATGATCTTTTGAGGGAATTATGCTCAATGAAATAAGAGAGTCACAAAAGGACAACTAATGTACAATTCCACTTATGTGAGGTGCCTGGCACAGTCAGAATCAAGAGGCAGAAAGTAGACAGAGGTGAGCAAGAGTGGAGAGAGGAGGGAATTAATTGTTTTATAGGTACAAAGTTTCAGTCTGAGATGATAAAAAGTTCTCAGAAATGGATAGTGGTGACAATGGTGCACTGTCATGAATATACTTAATGTCACTGAACCGTACCCCTAAAATGGTTGAAACGGTAAGTTCTAGCTCATGTATATTTTGCCACAGTAGAAAAGGTGGGTACAGAGAAGCTAAGCGGCAAGCAACACTTACAAGATATATGCAATCACCCCGATGGACCAGCAGTCAACAGCTTTGCTGTACGGCTTCTGGGCAAGAACTTCCGGAGCTATACAAAGATAAAAAAGAAACACAAGCCTGAGACTGAAGACAGGCATTAGGGTTTATTGTTGGTTGTTTTCTTTCTCTCCTACTGCCATTTGAACTGAACTGACTCCTAGAGGCTAGGAGTATAGCTCAGTAGTAAAGCACACACTTAGCATGCACAAGGTCCTGGGTTCAATATCTGATACCAAAATAATAGTAACAGCTATTATTTTTAAATTTAGTACAGAGGATATGACCCATCTTATTTGCTGGGCTTTCTAACTAGAAAGAAAATGTTGCATGTGCATGAGCGTGTGTGTGTGTGTGTCTGTGTGTCTGGGGATTACCAACCAATCAACAATTTTATGGTGTTGCTGTGCAGGGATGGCACCAGCTCAGCCAGCTCAACATGAAAAGGTAATCCTCAGGATCTACAGTATGCAACTTCACATCAGGACGACTCAAGGTGCCATGGGACACATGGATGAATCTCTCTGTGTCTGTGTCTGCTTCTCTGCCTTTCTCTCTCTCTCTGCCTCCATGGAGCTGAAAGCTTGGCAGAGCCGAGAGCTCACACTTGTGTTTGGGAACCCACTGCCGGCTGCCCTTACTCATTTTCTGAGATCTGGGAGAAGTTATTTGTCAGCAGCATTATTTCATTTGCTCAACTGTGAAGCAAGGAAAATGCTACCTAATCCTACTTTGCTAACCCACTATTCTATCAAGAGTCATCCCTGCATTCTCCGCCCTCCCTGTCCTGGCCCAGTGACCACAGTCTAGTGCTAGATGGACATCCAGTGCACTCAATGCATTTTTGCACAGAGAAATACATAGGAAACAGTGAATCTCACCGACAAGAAAAATCTCCTTCCTCCTCAAGCATATTTACTTGAAGTGCCTTTTGTATGCACTTTCCAGAACAATTAAAGGGGCACGGAACATAAACATAGTACAGTATAGCTGACACTATGGTTATGCACTAAACTGTGGTTCTCCGGGTTTGGGGTACACTAACTCACTCGGACATTCTTGAAGGAAGCATTATTATCATGGTCAACGTTATTCTCAAATTACAGGTGAGGACACACGGCAGCAACAGATCAAGTAGTTTGGCAAAGTGATCTGGCTAGAAAGTGATTCTATGGTCACTTCCTCTCTGAAGGGACCCAGCCCCTACTAAGTACCTGCTACCAGCAGGGTTCTGTGCTTGTCATTTGTTAAGGCATTCTACTCTCATTCCTTCTACAACTCAGACAGTTAGCACAACTCTCTGACAGGTAAGAGAACCAAGCTTCAGAGCACTTATGCCCACATCACAGATTGAGGTGGGAGAGCTGGCATTTGAAACCAGGTTCCACTGACCCTTGTCTGGGCTGTTTTTATTAGGACATGCTGTTTCCAAGATGACAGCTTCTTCAGTCTGTAAGAGAAGTCTTTTGCAGAAAAACTAACAGGGAAGTCTTCTCTTTTATTCTGCTAAAGATAAGTATCTTCCTGGGCAAGAATAGGAAGGTTTGAGTTTAGAAAGTTTCTGCTCATGAGTGAGGAACACAATCCACAGATCATGTTCAAATCTAATTTTAGGTTCCAGTCATAAATTTCTCAATGTCTCTTACCAGAACTTTTTTGGTGGTGCTGAGGATGAAACCCAGGGCTTTGAGTGCATGCACGCTAGGCAAGCACTCCATCACTAAGCTACATCCCTAGCCCTCTATTTATTTTAAGTCAGGGTCTCGTTAAGTTGCCCAAGCTGGCTTTGACAGTGCCATCCTCCTGCCTCAGCCTTCCAAGTAGCTGGGATTATAAGCATTTATCATCACACCAGGCTAGAATTTTTTTTTAAAAAAGGAACAAAAGAGATACCTTTGCACATCCTTTCTTTGGTATGTTTACCCTCAATCCAGTAGAAAAAAGTGAAACAGAACCATAAATCGAGGGCAGCCACCAATTGGACAAGTGACCCCAGACAGTGGGGAACTGGCTGCCTTGATCCTTAGCCCCCCACACACAATGCTAAAAGCATATTTCTCAGTATCTTCTACCATGGGAACTGACAAAAGGAAGCCATGTACACAGGAATGTCTTTCTGATTTAGGAGGGATGCTGTCTCCTGGGCTGGCATCCGGGTCCAAGTGGCCACACTGGCACAGATGGTACTAGATGTGGCTGCACCTCAGAGGAGCCTCCCCAGTCATCCTTGGGGCGTGATGGAAAGTTCATCAGAGGTAGAGGAGGTACATGGAGCCCTGGCTGACCACAAAGCTGACAGAGATGGCAGCTGGGAGGGTACTGGGCTGTCACAGGGATGTATAGGGCTCTTGAGTGACATGGCCAGGAGCTGGTATGGCCACTGTACTGCACTACGCTGTCCTGCACTGGGTGTCAAGTGGCACAGAGCAACAGCTCAAAATTGAGACACACATGCAGGCCACGTACCAGCTGTCCAATGGTAACACACACAGTGGGAAGGAGCACAGAGGAGGAAACTGCTGGCCTTTCTGAGAGCTGCTTCCAGAGTGTCCGAGCAAAGACCAGGTCAATGCTCTGAGCCACCATGCAGAGTGGGAACAAGACCAGGGTCCCTGGCAAAGCTCCCTCTCCCCATCCTCGGGGCTCTTCGGCAGCACAGACAGTGGGAGGAAGGAATCTTTAAACAAACAACTGCCTCCTGTCTCTCCTCATCTGTCAGAAAGTGGAAGTAGTGGCCACGCCCCAGCACACACACTCGGGGACAAGTGCACATCAGACCTTTCACTCTCCTTTGGAAAAATCCACCAATGATGTCAGGCAGCTGCATGAGGCACTGCAGAGACTCAGAAAGCAAGTGGCTGAGTTTCACGCAATGCTCAGTCTGGACACTGTTTGGAATGTTCAGGTTCTCGAAGTCACAGACTCACTACATATTTAAGTAATTTTAAATTGTGAGATTCTGCTTAAATGGGAACATGTGCAACACCACATCTATGGTTTAAAAAAAAGAAGATTCTATGGGCATGGATGTTAGGGGGAAAGTTCTAAATTGTTGTGTATCAGGATAACAATATTGTGGGTGAAAATGTAGGTAACTTGTGCCAAATTTTCCGTGTTCTTTTGGTATTGTGTCTTATCTGGATTCTTTTGACAACAAAATACAAGTTTTTCTTTTTTTAACCAACTGAAATTGGGCAAAGAAATTGCTTTCTGGTGAAATTCTTAATTGCACTTGGAAACCAATGAAGGGGGTGATGGTAGAAGTATAACATAATGGAAACAGAAGAAGCAAAATGCTTTGGAAGTTAACATTCCCATCAACTTTTAAGTAATCTAAAAATTGTGACACAGCTCATACACAAATACCCTACATTCTAATTTCACTTGTGATGTGATTACCAAAACCAAGGGTCCTTCAGAACACTGTTCAAAAAAACCTACCTTGATCACTCTCCATAGCTTCTTTTTATCTCCAAGAAATTCTCCAAAAAAAAAAAAAAAGTACATTTGTAGACAATAACAAAAACCCTCCTCATGATCTGATGTGGTGATCAAACCCACAGGGTACCTTTTTTTTTTTTGGTCTACGCTGGTGATCTAGTTACCTCTGTTGGTTCCACAATCTGTCACACTACTTTGGGGCCCTCTGAGGTCCCCCCCTTCCCATTTTCTTGAGTCTCTCCTGCTATCGTGTAACATGCAGCACTGGGGGAGTCCATTTCTTACTCTGATCTTTTTAGAGTCAGTTTTTATGCTGAAAAGCAACCAAACTCCTTAGTATTGCATTATTAGTCTCACCCCACTTAGCAAGAACTCTGCTGTAATTCTGAAAAAATCACAAGCATCCAATTTAAAAACTTCCAGAAGATACATAAGACAGTTTACTGCGGCCCTAGAAAATGATTAAGGCTCTCTGGGCTTTCACCACTTCAGGACCCTGAGGCCATGAACACTATGCAGAGATTCTGCAGAACTTCCCCTTCAAGGAGAAATAGTGTGCACTTCTGTCTGCAGCAGAATCTGTACATGGTGAGAGGCCCTGAAAATGATTCCTTGCCACACCCATGGCTTCAAAAAGAGAGAAGCTTTCAAGTGAAATAACTTAATTAGTGCTCTCAAGTAGCACAGTCATTAAAATGCCCCTGGCTTGTTGGAAAGGCTATCAGCTCCCAGGAAAAGCAGGCAAGGATCCTTTCTCCTGGTACAGTTGTGACACAGGGACACATACATTCTCCCTATGTGGATGACAGGACTCAGTGCCCAGGAGCTGTCAGCAACTGTGCAGAGAACCACCCATTTGTAAGCACTGAAAGGGACATATGTAAGGTAGGCAACAGGTCCAACCTTCTGACCTGAGGAAATGTTTTTCAAATACCCTACAATATGAAATACAATAAACTTAGTTGCCTCAAATATTTTTAATGAGTAGTGATAGGAAAGGGAAAAAAAAAGAATGAGAGAAAGAGTGACAAATAGATTTTTGGAATGTCAACAACTATTTCTTGGAAAGTACCTTTATTATGTAAAATCAAGATCAATCGCTAAGTATCTTTCCATGAACAAATGATTTCTGACAGGAATTTTGGAGGTAAAAGACATAGAACTGATCCTAATTCTTCGCACATGGATGTCTTTGTTACTTGGGCTGCTCTTCTTTTGAAACCTTTTCTCAAAAGGATTTCAGAATGGCCAGGTACATGGGTCACTGGTGGAGAGGTAATTCTGTCACCCAATAGCTCAGAACTCCTTCCTGCACAGATCTCGCGTGACCTTAGTTTAGCTTTCCTTGCTTCTCCCGCTGGAAACGTACTTAGTTTACAAGAGTAAATTAAAGTTCACTGTATGTGAACCATACAGTCTCAGCTGAGCATCCCACAAAGCATCAGAGATCTCCATGGACAGAAGGGGTCTTCCTAGATGCCCAGCTTTAACTCGGGCTCTTCAGAAAACAACCGTCTTAGAACTAAAAATAAATGGATTTACTACCATGAAACTCACCACCAACTCATGTATGGAAAATTCCACTTCGTGGGCAAAAGTCTTCTATAAACCAAGATACTTTATATTGATTTAGAACAAGTATTCCTGGTAAAGGGAAGGGCTCCAGAGACTTTGGGAAGAAAAAAGGAATTTCAGGAACCTTTCATCTTGTTTTTGCTCATTTTCCTTACTGAAGGAAAGGGAAGAAAAAGGCTTAACCAAGTGGAATGAAACTGACAGGGCAGCAGTCCTGTGGGGGTGGGGCACTGTAATCAATCTGCCTGCACTTGAAAAGTAGAAAAAGAATTTCCCCTTTCCCCAAGTACTTGAGGATGTGCTGAAGAGCAGTTTTTGCTGGGATGGTGGAGGAAATTGGGAAGACCTCTCGCTGTTGCTAAGTTCATATTCAAGGTGATTTGTTCTCCTCTGTGGTTGTTTGTTCTATCTACCTTTCTAAATATTTCAAAAATGACCAGTTCAGTGGGTAAAAGACAGTAACATAAACAAGAAATAACAGCCGTCTCAATGCCGGATGATAGGTTGATGATCCAGAACTAATAGAACCTGGACAGCATTTCTCCCTTTATTCAGCAAGTTAGTCAGCTTTCTGATACTTTGACAAATACCTAAGATATCCAATTTAAAGGAAGAAAGGTTTATTTTGGATTATGGTTTCTGGGGTGTCAGTCCGTGGCCAGTTAGTTCCATTGACTGAGGCCTCTGGTGAGATAGAAACATCATAGTGGGAGGGTGTGGTGGAGGAAAGTTGTTTAACTCATGGTAGCAAAGAAGCAGAGAAAGATAGAGCCAAAGAAGAAGAAACTGGAGACTGGATATATCTACAGTTATGCCTCCACAATCCAATTCCTTCAATTAAGTCCCACTTTTCATCACCTTCCAAAAGGACCATCAAATTATGATTTATCTTATCAAAGGGTTAATCCTCGGATAAAATTAGAGCTTTAATCATCAGATTACCTTCCAAAAGCCTTACCTCTGAACACATGAGACTTCTGGTGGATATTCTGGACCTTATCCATAACATCAGTCATTTAATCAGTAATACTTAAGTGCCTCCCCTTGGATGGGCCTTACTGACTTTCTAGAGTAAAGAAGCTGACCTCAGTTCCTTCCCATAGAAACAGGGTGCATTTCTTCTTTTCCTGGGTATTGAGCTCAGACATAAGCCACGGAGTAACCAGGCACCATCTGTAGTTGACTTTCCAAGAAGAAAGTGGTGTCAAGACAGACAAGATCATCAGGTCTGACAGAAGGGGTGCTTTTGAATTTGAAATCAAACTTATCTGAATAAAACTCTGAAAATACTGAATTTGTTTTAATTAAAATTATATGATCTCAGTTTGAGGACTGAGTCAGAGGACTAAGTTATAGGTTGGGCTCTCGCTGGTACCTTTTGGAGGACTCAGTACCTTCCATGCATCAATTTCCTGTCCAGAAGGGCACCTGCCATTGTGCTCTGCTGTTATCCCTCCGTGGCACAGGATATGAGCTCAGCGGTAGAGCTGCATTCGATGCCCCATGAGATAATGTGAAGTCAGAGTGACACAGGTGGATCACAGATGGTCTTCCAGGCCTTCAGGAAGTGGTGAGAAGAAACACAGCTCCCTCACCGGTGGATGAGTGGAGAAAAACTTATGCGAAGCACAGGAGACTTCCAAAGACTTAGTGACACTGCACGCCAAAGAGGTGGTGAGATTTAAAATGTGGGAGAGGGGACAGTGGCCTGATCAGAGATAGCAAATAAAACCTAGGATCATGAAGAACAAAATTCAGCTTTTATGTTGTTCAAATCTCAGGCATGCATTTCAGGGGAGAATCTGGTCTCCGCAAGATTTCCACTGCACCAAAAACATGAAGGTGAAATGTGCATAGCAGGTCTGTTTCCTAGTAGGCCACTCGCCAACAGCAGGGATATTAAAAAAGAAAAAGAATCACAGCACAAGGGGCTTTGCTGTGAAAACCTTAGAAACAGTTGCTGCTATACAAATATTCAGAGTATTGCAATCTGGACTGTGGGGAAGTAAAATACTGAGGGAAATCCCAGGGTCGCTCCTTGTCCCATGGTGTGGCTTGTACCCACGTCTCAGAAGACGAGATCTCATCCAGTCAGCATAGATTCCTTAGCTTTCTGATTCTTCGTTCAAAGTGGTAATTTACTAAAAATGTGTTACCAAACAGCAGCTCACTCTGATTTTCCTGGTAGCCTCTTGAATTTTACCACAGGCATGAAAAGTTCCCATTAGAGCACTATCTCGGTTTATAATTGCATTCTCATCTGAGGTGGGGTTACTGTGCAAATGCTACCTAAGCCAAGACATGGCTATGGGGGAGGAGGGAGGCTAAGGGATGGGAAGGGAGTGGAAAATAGGGAGGGGGCGGGGTTGAAATGTGGGAAAGACTTGGAATTCAGTGGGATGGAAGAAGTCAGTGTAAGGCGTTTTAGGGTAGTGTGGCAAATAATAACTGCTATACGATGCTTGTAGGTTGTCCCAAGTATTTGGCCTCCCACCCTATCTGGTTAGTGATCATGACATGAGGGCCAGCTATTTACTGCGTATTTAAGTCAGTCTTTTGCTTTGAAATCTGACAAGAAGTAACACTTCAAAATTAAGAAGGCTGGTGCAATCATTTCGATGTTTTAGGTCTTAATTTTTATGAAAAAAAAATTGAGTAAGCTATAAAATGCTGCTCCTCCTCCTTCCTACCATGACAAAATAGTAACAGTTCAGCAACTGTAAACTTCATCCCAACATCAAGTATTTAGAGAAGAGTCACTAAAAATTTCCAGAAGGATGAAAATGCTTTGAAAACACTGTGGTTGGGAGGGCTGAGAATGATTCAGGGCTGGGGGCATAGCTCAGTTCTTGCCTAGCACGTGTGAGGCCTTGGGTTCTAACCCAAGCAACCCACCAGGAGTGATTTAGTGGTGCTGTATGTGTTGGCTGGGGAGTTCCTCAAAGGCATGGCTGGGTTCACTTTATCCATGTTCTAACAATGAGGTTTTTGTCTCTGACTGTATTTGCTTATGTCAAAGCTAATAAAAACAATGGACCCTGAGAGGGTCCCATGCAGGGGCTCCATCCTTTCTAACAAGAGGGGTCTTGGTTGCAGCACAAGGTGTGAAACACTCACCGTCTGCTGGCCCTGTGTGGCTCACTGTAAAAGAAGGAAAAATAAAATTCTTCTCTGGTTCCTCCACCTACGTGTCTGCCCTGTATGGCAATTTATCAGTTACATAAAATCTTGTCCAATGCGAAAAGTCTGAGAAGATGGGAATAATGATGTAAGGCTTATAGCAAGGCTTTAAAATATGATACTTAACCAAGGAACAAATAAAAACCCATCTGTAGGGAAAACTATCATGCTGAAGAGGGAAGATTAAAGGTTTGGGAGCAGAGATGATATGAGGAAAGATGAAAAGAATTGAGATTACTCAGGCTGCTGAAGAAGAGAGAAATGGGCAATGTCCATCAACTTAATCCAATTTCTTCCCCTCTGTTCTGAGTGAAGATACATTTTTTTCCTATTAGTATCCTTGACACACAGATATTTATATATTCAAAGGCTATGAGGTCAAATAGCTATAGAAACAGATGTTAGAGCTAGGAAGTCATAATGGGCACTCAGCTTGGCAAGTTCGTTTTACGAACAAGAAACTGAGAATTTGAGTTTAAGTGAAGGAATTAGACCTCTCTCCTAGAGACCCAGTGGCAGGTATTTGGGATACTTGCACTCAGGTTCCCTACTGCCATCTACAGTCAGGTCACCTTGAGAACAGAGGTCCTCATCCCAACAGTGAGCTGGCTGCAATCTCTGGTTTCCAAGATTTCATCCTACCCTCAAGTCTTACATCAAGTTCTAAAAATACTGTGATCCTTGAATTACAGGCATTTCTCTAACTAGGGGAAAAAATGTTCTGAGAATGCTGACCAACTGTTTTCCGTCTCCATTTAGAGAACAGGATGAACTGTTTAAAGTATTTCAGGCAGGTTAAGCCAGAGCTAGACCAAAAACGTCTACTGGGGCTGTGGAGGCAACACTGCAACTAAGTTCTGGAAGGAGATTCAGAGGACTGCTTCCACAACAGCTCTAGTAACTTAATAACCAGCCACCATCCAAAGAACCAAGGGGGTAGTTTTGACCTAGGAAAAGAACACTGGGCCTGAGGTCATTGCTTCTTCCTGTCTCCAATGTCCAAACATGAATTAGTTGCAATATGCTCCACTTGAAATACTGCCTGGAGATCCACCATCACCCAACAAGCTTCAATGAAAAACCATCTCTTGCTTTGCTGAAAACTATCAGTAAGTAACGAAAGCCTTCACTGCGGCGCCCTCTCCTTCTCTACAGTGAAGTTTGGAATGCTGGATCGCCCTGGGAGGAAGAGAACAGTGTGCCCTCATCTTGGGAAACCTTGTGCCACTCGATCTACAGACAAAAGTTTGAAGCTCTTTTTGCGATGGTTTAATTTTCTTTCTGAAACCAGAAGTAATTTTGGTCACAGACTCTGAGCAATCACATAAATCAGTGTGTAAATAGCAATGTTAAGAAACAAAGACAACAAACTGTTCTCTACCATATTTGTTGCCTCTGGTCTCCTATCAATTACATGCTTGAAATGGATGCTTTCTGCCCCTTACGATGATGTTGAGTGATTCAAGAGAATCCACTTGGATATTTTAATTAATGCAACCAAGCAAGCAGCATAAGCAATTTGCTAAATTTCTTAGCTCTGACTTTTGCCTCTTACTGGTGATAACAAAGGGAATGTTAGGATTAACTCAATTAAATGGATTTCAAATCCAAGTCAATAGCATCCTGGCAGCCACAATGTGACCCTGAGGATTTAAATCTCATCAGATGGCCCATCACTTCTCCTAAATTATTAGCAAGTATTCATTTACACCAGCCTTCTCCCCCAGCCAATGCACCTTCTCACTTCTCCCGGATGCTACAAGTAGAAGGTCACGAATCAGGACCTGGGTTTCCCTACCATAGTGCATCTGTAACTCTCCTTATCTTTGCCTGAGCTCTGCCCTTCCTTCACATCCCACTTCTTCCATGATTATTGTCCTGGCCATTGCAGCCCTTGATGATCCCCCTCCTGCCTGTATTTTAAGCAGAGTAACTTCTGAGAGACGCTAGTTATGCCCTATATGAAACACGCTACTGTACATGCATCTGTATCACCCACCTGCTATGTTCTGTCTACCAGGAAACCTCTCAGTGTTGACAGAGCACCCAGCCCTTTAAGCTGCAGGTAGTACAAACTCAATGACACGTCTGCAGAGATATCTGCAGTGTTCTGTGAGTGAAGTGATGCTATCCCTGGGGAGTATGGATCCTAAAGGAAGTATAAAACCTGGGCAGCCACTATACTATGTATGAAGCTCTAAGTGGTTAAAGTTCTGCTTTCTTCTCCTGAAATATCATAGGCCTGGAGACACTTGGAGAAAACAGCCTCCTTTCATTGTTCCTTCATTATTAGAGAGTTCATTTAAATTGAAGACTTACAAGACATAACAGTCACAAACAGTACATGAGCCTTTAGAAAAACTGAAGTAGTAACATTAATGTTGGCCAAATTAACTATGTGGCTAGTCATTCAGATAATCAAAACGATAAGCAATGGATCACACACTGAAAGCAACACTTCTAACTATAAAGAGTCTGTACTAAAGCTGTAAAGCTGTAAACTGCCGTAGGGCAAAAGGACAGTTTTTCTCATTCTATATTCACACATTTATTTCTAAATCTGAAGAAAACAGCCAGGTCAGGAGCAGCCAGCAACCCCAAAGCAGAGTGCTGACCTTTTCTGTGAGCCAGCAGCTACACTGTGGTCTTACAAAGAAAAGACGTCTACCAGATAAACTTCGGTCAGTCCTGAGTGATGGTACTAGAGAATCGACAAGATCTGTTACACAGAAACACACATAAATCAAGGTAACACACTGATATGCTGACAAAGACACCGTGGCCAGAACGTTGCGAGCCAGTGAACTTTACCAAATCAAAACCAGACTCCCTCTTTGCAAATTTCTGCCTCCTGCTCAATGTGCGGGGTCTTCTACCTCAGTGACAGGCAATGGTACCTTCCAGGGGTTGTGATCAAAAGCCCTCGGAAATACCCGACATCGTTCTGTCTCCCAATCCTACTTTGAATTTCTCAGCGAATCTTGATGTCATTGCCTTTGACATAGATTTGGAATCTGACAGCATCTTGCCACTTGCCTGGCTACCAACCTGGACCGAGACTATGCTATTTCTCATCTGACAGAAACCAGAGCCTCTAACTGGTCTCTCTTCTCCCACTGTGGCCTTTCCTCACTGCCATCTATCCTAATTCAGCCTGCATCACAGAGGACCCGTTAGAAATCAGATCATGTTCTCCCTTAACTAGGAATCCTCTACGTCTGCCTTCATATTATCCCAAGTAAAGCTCAAGTCTTTCTAGTGATTTGTTTGTTCCCTCCTTTTTTTTTTTTTTTTTTTTTTTTTGTTCTGAGAATTAAACCCAGGGGCTTCACACGGAGCTAAATCCCTGCCCTTTTTTTTATTCTGAGACAGGGTCTTATTAAATTGCCTGAACTGGGCTAAATTTGTTTGTTTGGTACTGGGGATTGAACTCATGACCTCACACTTGCCAGGCAGGTGCTTATGCTGCTGAGCTAAATCCCCGGCCCTGGGCTCAAATTTATAATCCTCTTGTCTCAGCCACCCAGAAGATGCTCACAGGCCTGTGGCACCACACTAGGCTTTACAGTGATTTCTAAATCCTGGTCTGCATCCCCTCCGCTCAGTACGTCTCTGGTCCTGGGCCCCTCACCCCTTCCTCTGCTCATGCTATTCCTTGCTGCTTTTCTCACATGCTCCTGCCTCAGGGCCTTTGTGCTGTGCTTAGAATGTGCCCCCTCCAAAAACGGTGCAGCTGGAGCCTCCACTGCTATCGAATCTGTACCCCTGGTCACCCTTACATGAAGGCTGCCCCATCACCCCTTACTGCTTCATTTCTCTCCCTAGTCCTTCTTTTTCAAAATTCAAAAAGATATTTTATTAGAACATGTGTGCAGCACGTAATGTTTACATTCCTTGTGCAGTGCATGGGCATAACACGTCTTAACTCCTGTCTCCATTCCCTCTCCTCTCCTCCCTCCCCTCCATCTCTTGATCCCCTCCCCATCTAACAAAGATCTCTCCCTACTCCCTATTATCTATTTTTAATTTTGCTCTTTATTTAGGGTTTCAGTTTCTCAGATAAGAAAAGCCATGCGATATCTATGCTTGCGTGTGTGATTTACTTCACTTAGCATTACAGTCTCATGGTGCATCCATTTATTTCTCTCCTTCATGCTTGTCATCTGACACATGGGTGAATTTACTTAGTTATTTGCAATAGTCTGTCTCCCTCCCACTCAAATGTAACGGCCATGGAGATGAGAATTTCTGTCTGTTTTTCATCTTCTACAAATGCATTTTCAGGGCCTTGAACAGAAGATAGGTATTAAATAATGATTCTTGAATGGATGAATAATACAGCAGTTATCATGCATTAAATTTACCTGTTCTCCCCTGTCTCTCACAACACTGGGAACATCTTGAGGATGGAAACTATACCTTACTTGTATTTGTATCCAAATACCAAACACTGTACACAATGCATAGGAGGAATTCAATAAATGCGAGTTGAATGAATGCAAAAGGAGAGAAGGAAAAAGTTGCTAATAAGCAGGAACCTTATGCTTTTATAGAATTCATTAAGCATCTGTACAGAGGTGAGTAAGATCAATCCCTGCTCGAGCAAAACCCACAGTGTAGCAGGGTGAGATACGGAAAAATATGCACCCTCATGCCATGTGATCAGCGCCATCAGACTGTAAAAAGGTTAAGGGAAAGAGAAATGAGAGGACAAAGTATCTGGAAAATAATGAAAAGGGGGTAGCACTGGGTTTTGATGGTAGCACAGAAGATTGCCATAGAGACTGTGTAGGGAGGAAACAGCCACGGCTCAGCAGAGGGCTGCCCAAGGGGTGCCCATGCAGACAGCCCTGCACCATCTTCCACATAGCTCCTTCTCCACTCTGAAGCTGTGTCCTCTTTATAACACTCACTCCAGGCAGAGTAAAGTGCTCAGTAAATGTGAACAAATTACACAGCTGTACTCTGTGAGTCCTCCTCTCCCCGGAACACTCCACAAAGCAAACTCAGTACCTGACAACAGAGTCACCCAGAGCTTCACTGGCTGCCCCTTGGAACAGGGCCACTTCTAAACAGTGCCTCTGGGTCCGTCAGTGCTGGATGCAGGAACAAACAGAACCAGACTCTCAGACAGCAGTGTCTTAGAAACCCAGGGAAATCAAGTCCCCAGGTTGGCGACCTACACTCACAACCCCAACACTCTGAGAAGCTGAGGCAGGAGGACTGCACATTCAAGCACAGCCTGGGCAACCTCGTGACTTACAAATACAGAAGGGCTGGGAATGGAGCTCAGTGTGAAGGCCTTAGGCTTTATTTCCAATACTGAAAGCAAAAAGAAAATGGAAAAAGGAAAGAAAAGAAATTCAGGAAACCCACAGTCTCCCCTATGCTCTCGGCTGAGACCCTATTTCTCCTTGCTGTTGTCATTCTATTGCATGTCCCCGGTTTTATTTTCCTCAGAGAACTTATAACCTTGAAAAGGCCCTGTTCAGTTATCCCTTCCTCTGTTTGCTGTCTGTTGCTCCAACTAAAACATGAGCTCCTCCAGGGCAAGCACCGTCTCCTTTTCTGTCTTCCCCTGGAGTCCAGGATGGAGCTGGACTCAGCAGGCACTTCCTATACACTGGCCAAGAGGGCAAGGACACCTGAGGAAACAGGCCTCAATGCATTCACACACAGCTCCTGCTATGGCTCAGGAGCTCCTGCTATGGCCCCCAAGACTCATTCCCCAGCACACAGGGCCACTGGGAGGTGGTGGCACATTTAAGAGGTGTAGCCTAACAGGCGGTCTTCTGGCTGTTGGGGGCCATGCCCTTGGGAGGAGATCAGAGCCCCAGCCCCTTCTCCTGCCTCCCTCTTCTGCACCCCAGCCTGGAGGTGAATGATTCTGCTATGTGCTGTCACCACAACACACTGCCTCACCACAGGTCCCACAGCAACAGGGTCAGCTGACTATGGACTGAAACCTCCAAAATGGTAAGCCAAAATGAACCTTTTCTCACTACAGGCTGATGATCTCACATCATTTATTACAGTAATAGAGAACCAACTAACACAGTCCCCAGAAAGCTGGTGGTCCCCAGAAGGCAAATCTCAGTAACCAAGTATTCAGATCTGTTGCTACTTTCTCTGCATTTTGTGTGTAGCACAAAGAATCTGGGGTTCTGATTCTAGAAGAAACTTTAATGATTCTTAGCTTTGTCAGATTAGGTTAGACTGACTCAAGAGAATGACTTATCAAGGTTTGAGCCTGTTACCTGATAGCAATGTTTTTCCCCTGGCTGAATCTATCTTGACATTTTGAATGTTTTATTGTGTCTGCATCTTACTGTAATCTCGGTGTTTCACTGTAAATCACCCAGAAACAGATACATAGTAATATTAGAACCCGGGAATTCATCCAAATTAACTCCCAACCTCCAGTCGGGCCCACAACCAAATCAAACAGGATTTCTGCCCAACTGTTAGATGGTTCCTGGGGAAATCACTTCCTTGCTAACTTGTTCCAGTGCCTCTCAATATTTTTATCCTCCCCTCAAAGGAAATGAAGGCAGCTGTGATCACGTGCCAGGCTCAAATGCTTAAGAAAACTGATGGAATTGTCTTGTACACACACACACACACACACACACACACACACATCTGTGTGCACGCTGTCCTTACCAACATAACCTGGGGTCCCACAGGCTGTGGACATCACATCTCCTTTGCCTTCCATTTTTGACAGTCCAAAGTCACTGATCATTATTTTGGACTCCTCATCTTGACTGTAGTATAACAAGTTTTCGGGCTAGGAAAAAAAAAGAGAGAAATTCATGAGTTACATTTAAAGCTGAGTTAACTGTGGGAGACTCATCAATCGCAAAGCTGTTCACGCAGAACATCCCTGATCATTAGACACAGAGGCTGCATCAATCCAGCGGTCTCGGGTAAATACGATGCGGCGTATCCTGGCCGGCACCCAGCCAGGCAGGCCTCACAGCCATGTTGGACCCTTCCCTTTACTAACATTTTACTTACCTGAGAAGATTCATCATATTTTCAGGCAGTGCCTTTTTGGACTTGTTCTTGTTTCAAGAAGTTATTCAATACTTCCTTAGAGGAAGGGGGATTCCCAGGACACAAAATCAAGCTTGCAGGTGCTCCTCTGATTCTTTTTGACTACTGACTCTTGCCAGCCACTTTTCTCTCATACAAGGGTCACACTCCCTGCCCAACACCCCACGGTGTCTTCCTTGGAGTATGGCAGACAGGTTTACTTCATGACTCGCTGAGATCATCAGACACCTATGCCCTGGTTCCCTGGGAAGCAAAGTATGGCATCTCTTCTCAGAACAGACCCCAAGCGGGAACACCCGGTGCTTTCCAGCCACGCGCCCTTAGCACTTCGAGGTTCTGTTTGCCTTTCTCTAACAGGGTGATTGTGACAGTTTCTGGTTTACTCTCTTGAACCCCTCGTGAGAGAGCTCAGAAAGTAGTGACACACAGCAAACGTTTTATATTTCTTATCATTCTCACATTCCTGCCTTGGCTGCAGTGCTGCCAAGTTGGGGGCACCTGCAGCTGCGTATGTGGGAGGGACACAGGGGAAGCAGACCTGATGGACAGCAAGACAGTGAAGCATCCCCTGCAGAGCATTTTATGTAAAACTGGGGATCTCATTCTTCTTCCCAAGGAAGGGGGAGGGCCCTATGGAGACTGAGAGGCTGCAGCTTTGAACCTTGGCCCTGTGCTACCGGCTGAGAAAAAGATGCACCTGCATTCTGGGAGGGGGAGGGAAAGGGCAGCATCAGTTGCTGATGCTGATGCCCAGGGAGACCATATCAAGGGCAGTGACCTCTGCTGTCCGGGAACATCACCTCCTGGACAGTTCTGAAGATTTACAGAGTGGCAAGTAACCTTGGCTTTCATTTCCATTAAACCTAAAGGAAAATGCAGTGTGAAGAATCTAACTAGTAGCTTACTTTCTGACACCATTTCCCACCTGGCTCTCTTCCCCAAGCCAAGGGAGAAGCAACATTTTCTCCTGTTGGGAGATTCATGGTGATATCAAATTTTAGGAACTTTGCTGTGCAGAGGGACCAGACTTGTTCGAAAAAATGTTTCTTGGCCTCACTGTGGCGCAGAATCACCGGCAAGGTTATCAAATGGTGGATGATGTCATCCTCTGGTATAACTGAGATGGTGGCCTGCACATCTGGACCTGGGAACTCTGGGAGTAAGTGGATTCAGATGGGCAGCCATGGCTGTGAGGAAACTTTGAGAAATGCCCAAGACTGTCCTTGACTGAACTTTAGTCAGGCTCCTGTGAGCCTTCTTCTTGACAAGGCCTCAACCCTGTCCTCCCATTCCTCTCTCTTCCCCAGCCAGGCCAGAACAGCCCCATCTTAGCAATAATCTAACTAAATCAGTATGAAGATAATCCCCACCCTTGAAATTGGGCCAAGTGCTTCATCTTCTACTTTTGATGTTATCGAAAAGAAAAATTACTTAGATGCTTTCAGCAGATGGGAAATACTACATCGATGGAGTTTTGTAGTCTGGGAGAGAGAGCAGACTCAACTCCAAATACTACAAAAGGACAAGTAAGATTTAGCGCCAAGGAGTAAGGTGGGGGTCAGTGAGTGAAAACTTACTGTAAGGAAACTCAGAAGTGAGGGATTCTGGCTAACCCACTGGATAGAATTCGTGGTGCAGGCAGCTCAGGGGGACAGGATTTTGAGAGAGGAAGTCAAGGACTTTGGATAACAAGGGTGTGAAAATTTTGCTAAACTGACTCAGGGAATTCTTGCTGGATTAAGGTCAGAGTCCAAGGTCAGGGCCTGGTGGAAATAGGACTCAGAGAAGCCTGAATCCAGCTGGGCACAACTTAAATTTGGTCAGGGATGGGGTCTGGCCAATTCTCGGAAGTTCTTCACATGAGTGGCTGCATGTGGGCGTCCCACTCGCCCTGGAGCTCTGAAATTCAGATGCTCAGGCCCCACCTCGCTCTTTATCTATGTCCAAGTTCTTGGCTTGCCTTTCAGAAGAATCTCACTACGTCCTTAGTAAGAATCCCCCAACCCTTATATCTCCTCTTGGTGTCTGTTCAGTTCCCCAATCCTATTTCCTTGACTTAACATCGCTGTTTGTTCTTGCCAATGTCTCCTGGGAGCCCAAGTCACCTCTAGTCCAGAATTAGGAATGTGATTATACACAACATGAACTTTACCGAAAGTGTGTTGACTCAGTTCTTTTCAAAGATTATGTGATGCGCAAGGCCGGCCTGAGCTACATAGTGCGACCCTGCCTCAAAAAACTAGAGTCAGGAGTTTGACTCAGTGGCTTTAGTGCCTGTTGGGCAGGTGCAAGGTTGTGAGTTCGATCCCCAGTGCCGCAAGGAAAAAAAAAAAAAAACAGATTATGTGAGGAATGGTAAAGTGTTAAGATTGATATTTCAACTTTGATATTGGCCACCACCAATTGTCTTACAAAGATACCATGATACGCAGCAAAATAATTTTTCAGGTGAGAGCACGGCCTTTCAGGACCCCAGGAAGAAGGGCAAGAGTGTGGTAAGGCCTCCTGCTGTGCCCTGGGGACCTCTTATCCAGACTGTCCCTGAGGCCATCCTCTGTGCCCTCCTACTTCCCTGCTTCCCTCTCCTACCCCCAGGAAAAGCCTCACTTGTGTCAGTTACTAGTTTTAAACCGGGTCAAAATATTGATCTAAACTAAAGGTCTAGTTGATTTTGCCTTCCTAGGGGATAACCCTTCTTGTAAACGGTATTTTGTTGCTCTAAAGGAATCTCTGGTGAGAGGACTGTGTGGGGAGAGCCTGCTGGCCTGTGGAAGTTCCTTGCCTGCACCAGGCCTTGTCCTGTGGCATGAGATCACTTTCTCTCCTTATTTATGCAGCTGCAGAAGTCCTGGGTTATGGAAGATTAAAAATCAGAAACAGCCTCTCTCTGCACCTATTATTAGATTGGTTTATCAATGAATAATCACTAAACATTCGGAAAAATAATGAGCCACATGTACGCTGTGATTAGAATATTTCCCCCCATTTCCTAAGCATTTTTCCTATTTCAACTATTGATTGCCCTGTTCTATTTTCTTTTAAAACTCATTTGAAAACATCCTTCAGCACATGCTTGATTTGATTCTAATTTCATGCTTCACCCACAAATTGTCACCATAACTATTGAATCTCATTTCTTTTTGTATTATGGTGAGTGAAGGATTGTATTTTTTTTTTCCTTTTGGGCTCTGTTAAAAAACAGAATTATTTTGACACTTGTTAAAATGGTAAGAAAGCTTTTATTTAAGACTGCTGTGTTAAAGGAGAGATTGAGCTCAAATTCCTAATTCAGCAAGAACAAATGGTGATGTTAAGTCAAGGAGACAGGACTGGGAAGCTAAACAGAGGAGATATAAGGGTTGGGGATTATCACTAAGGATATCGTGGGATTCTTGTGAAAGATGAGCCAAGAACTTGGACACAGACAAAGAATGAGGTGGGGACTGAGCAAAAGGCAAAGCTGAAAGGACGGACTGAGCCCCAACTCTTCAGGTCCAGTGCTTCTCCAACGGTGGCTCTCAGTGCAGTATCAACATCTCCCACACACCTGAGAAATGAGGTTCTCTGCGTCCTGCAGACCTACAAAATCAGAACCTTTGGGTGGAGCCAGTAAGGAGTGCTTTCTACCCCTCCAGACAATCTGACGCAAGCTAAGGTTTTGTGTCTCTAAAAAGAGACCACAGAAAGGTCTTAAAATGGCCTTAGCACAGGAAACATGGAAATAGAAATGGGAAAATAAGAAACTGACAGAAAATGATACACAGAAAGAATAGAAAACTTGCCAGTGAGTCTTCCTTTTGTGGTGCAAGGGATGGAGCCCAGGGCTTGGTGTATGCTCAGCAAGGTCTCTACACTGAGTCACATTGGCAGCCCAGCTGTGTCTCTCTGACAGGACAAGTGGCAGGTGCTGCAACTGTCTGGGCAAATGTTTAGGATTTCTTTTTTCTTTTGCAGTGCTGGGGATCAAACCCAGGGCGTTGTGTATACTAAGCAAGTTTTCTACCATGGTGTCATGCCCTGTCATTTGACTATTTTTTTTTTTTTTTTTTTGGTACCAGGGATCAAACTCACGATGTTGTACATGCCAGGCAGGTGCTTATGCCGCTAAGCTAAATGCCTGGCCCCCTTGACTGGTTTTCTAAGTTGATTTGGATTCCCTAAAGTTTCATACAGCATGAGTTCAGTAGAACACAATCATTGTGTTGATGTTTGAGGGTGTGGATGTGTGTTGGGGTGGGATTTCTGTCTGGACTGGTTCTGGACATGTAACTGTTGTAGCATGAAGCCACGTAACTTTCTGGGGCAATAATGCTGTTTTTCACTGTTTCTCACGTTTATGTGGGTTCTTACATACCTTCACCATCTGTGCAGACCTGGGCTGGGGGAGGGGAAGGTGATGCTAAGGTGCCCACAACAAGGTCCAGACTCTTCAGGGTTAATGAGTGAAGAAGAGTCACTACGTGAAAAGACAGGAAACTTTAGAACTTTGGAAGAAAGCTCTAGAGGAGCTCGCTTAAGAGTTTCCTGCTCTTAGCTCCTCTTCCCTTTCTCCTCTCAGGCTGTCCACTGCTCCTTCATACAGTGGGTTGTGCTGAAACAGGGCTGGTGTGGGGATAAGGCTCTGAAGAACTGCACTGGGTGGAAGGTTTTTATGTCTTTAACAGAATGATCTTGCAGATGGACTTGAAGCAATCTTCAAATATACTTGAAGCAGTCTACCTTTCTGTGATCCTTTGGCTACACAATGGTTATAAAATCTTCCAAACAATGGCTGACAATATTGATTTTCAGCTTTTTATAAGTTACTTTTGGACCCCAAATGCCCATAGTTTATTCCTCATATCTCTACTCAAAACAGCTTCAACCCTCCACAAAACCAGTCCTCTTGGACAGGTGCACTGTGGGTTGTGGAGTGGCTGGAAAGTATTGCTAAGCAAGAGCTTTACCTTGAGGTCCCTGTGGACAATGCCCATTCTGTGGAGATAGTACACGGCATCCAAGACTTGGCGGATCAGAGTGCTGGCGTCTTTCTCTGTGTAAAATCCCTTCTCCACTATCCGATCAAATAGCTCTCCACCGGATACGCTGTTATAAAAAGAAACAAATTAGAGATGAGGACCTGTTGAACTGTAGAGGGATGACCATTCATCGGAGCTTTCCAAGTGAAAAAAGATACAAAGGTGTTTTCAAAAATGAATCCACTTCCAAGTTTAGATTCTGCCCTACCTCTTCCCCAGAAAGCAAGCCTGTGTCATGACAGCAGAAATGACCTGAATGAAATAAAGGGAATAAAATCAGGATCCATGGACCAGTCATGTTTGAGACATCTCTCCTGACCCTGGCCTCTGTTTGGTTCTGACAATACAAGGCTGAAATATTAGATCCAGGGAGATGGCACTGGACCAGACATCTCCTTTGCAAGAGACTGTATCCTTATGTGACTGGGGAAGGCTATAGGCAGAGTAGTGGCCTCTCACAGGAAATCTGGGTTTCTATTAGCACAAGAAATAACACTGGGAATCAGTAAATGGGATCATAGCAAATCAAAAAGTTTCTGCGCAGCAAAGAAAACAACCAGCAGAGTGAAGAGACTACCTACAGAATGGGACAAAAATTTGCTAGCTATTTTTCTTGAACAGAGGACTAACATCTAGAATATATAAGAACTCCAAAAAATCAGATCCCTAAAAGACCTAATCATAAAATGGGCAACCAAAATGAATAGATATTTCTCAGATGTATGAATAGCCAATAAATAATAAAAAGTTGTTCAACATCACTGGCCATTAGTGAAATGCAAATTAATGGCTACCATCAAGAAATCAAATAATAACAAATGCCAGCAAGGCTTTGAGGAAAAAGGGTCACTTCTTGTTGGTGGGAATATAAACTAGTACAACCATTATGGAAATCAGTATGGAGTTTCCCCAGAATATTAAAACTAGAAATTCCATTTGACCCAGCTGTTCCTCTTCTAGTTATCTTCCCAAAAGAGTTAAAGCCATCATACTACAGGGATAGATGTGTACCCAAGTTTATAACAGGACAATTTATAAAAGCTAAACCTTGGAAACAACCTATATGTTCATCAATGAATGGATAAATCAAATGTAGTACAGTATTTATACACAATGGAGTTCTACTACTCTGCCATAAAGATACACTTGAGGCATTCATAGGTAAACAGATGCAACCTGAAGCCATATTAATAATACTAAGTGAAATAAGTCACACAGACAATCTTAAATATCACATAGCTTCTCTTACACGAGGAACTATATGTTATATCTATATATTGACATATATCAAAAAAGCAGATACATAAATAGGAAGTAGGGAGATCTTTTTCAAACGAATGGGAGAACAAGAGATGGAGGGAAAGTGGATGAAAAAAGAATTGAAGGGAACGAATGATGAAAATAGAGCTTTTGGAAATGGGAACGGGACCAAGAGTTGGAAGAAACAGGGAGGGAGGGGAAGGATAGGGGATGGAAAAACAGCAGAAAAAAAGAATGAAGATATATCAGGTATATATTCCAATTCTCCATGATAACGGCAATCATTATGTACTGCACATGTGTACAAAAAAAAAAAAAAGATAATTGACCTAAACATAGCCCAAAGAAGAAATACTGTAGAAAATAAGTAACTCACAAGTAAAGTATATAGACTGTTTAAAAAAAAAATCAAAGTCTGGGTTCTTGACTAACTTCTACCTCCATGCTCCTGAGTGAACGTGCTCCTGAGTGAACTAGCTATTTTTCTTGAACACAGGACTTCTGCCATGTGAGTACACATAGAAGGCAGCCATCTGTGAACCAGGAAGAGAGGATGGAAACCAGGAAGAGAACAACAGAACCTGATCCTGCTGGCACCAGCTTCCTACCTGCAGTATTTTGCTACACAGCCAGAGCTGACCAAGGGACCTACTCTCATCTTGGAGTTATTGGTCCTTGTGTTTTCTCCAGTAAAACAAGGGCATTAATCTAGTGAACCATTTTCAACAGTGAGCAGGTCCATGCCCTCTGAGATATCCGAACTACAAGGCCATTGGTATTTTTTTTAAAAAAAATATTGTATCCCATTGCTTTGCTGTGGCATTAGCGACAATTTTTCATTTTAATTTGCTTTGAATTTCCTATTATATTTAAGAGGGTTTTTTATCTTTATGGAAACAAGTACTGTACTGGAAGGGTCAAGGACTTATAGACAAACTCCCTCGTCCTTTCGCCTCTGATATTTTACTATGCTCTGGGTCTAGTGAAGTCACAGAACGAAACAGTGCAGAATAGAAACAATTAACAACTAGCTACATTGCAACTTGTAGGGTATATTTCTCTCTAAGAAAAACAGTGCTTAGTTTAAAATATTTAAGCTGTCTTGGAAATAAACTTCTGGGACACATTAACAGTATTGAAAAAGAAAAGGAACACATTTGTTTGAAATACTAAAGCCATAAACCAGTCTTAAAACAACTTGAGCAGCTTTAATACAATAAAAGCTCTGTCCTAGCAGCAATGCACATGCATACACAAAGATAAGATCTGCCTGCTCTCCACTACCTGCCACTTTCCTCAACCCTTTTATTCTGCTTTGGGACAGATGAGGTGTGGATGAGTTCTGATGAATGAAGATACTTGCCCTGCCAGGGGCAGCACGCAGGAAGAACCTCAGCACCAGAATCAAAGGGGGGCTGATGCCATAGGGGAGCTTTAGGGCCCTGTGAGTTTAACATTCTCTTTAAACTTCACGTTGCACCAGGGCTCTATTTTTTTTTTCCTGAACATTACTCAGAAATAATTTGGTTTCCGTAGAAACCAAGGCACAGGGGAAATGTTCAGAAACTTGACAATAAAAACTGACAATACTAATTTAAAACTCTGAAATGTGCAAATCACTTTATACATTAAACATGCATTGTAAAAGCTTACCACAATGGACTGTTTGCCCCCTGCCCCCCAGCTGCTATGCGGAAGACTTAAGCGCTGATTTGATGGTATTTGAAGGTACAGCCTTTGGGAAGTAATTAGGTTTAGATGAGTTCATGAGGGTGAAGCGCCCAGGATGGAATTAGGGCCCGTAGAAGAAGAGGAAGAGTGACAGGAGCTCTGTCCTTCTGCCATGTGAGTACACTAACAAGGCAGCCATCTGTGAACCAGGAAGAGAGGATGGAAAACAGGAAGAGAACACAACAGAACCCGATCCTGCTGGCACCCACTTCCTACCTGCAGTATTTTGCTACACAGCCAGAGCTGACCAAGGCACCTATTCTCAGAACCACCTGGGAGGCAAGCAGGGCTGGTACTACTGTCCTAGAATCACTGCTGGAGAGGAGCCTTGGAATCATGGGGAGATGCAGGTTTCATTATCAGGCTGGTAAAGCAGGCTTCAGTGGGCTGTGTGGCTGCAAAGCTGACTGACAGTTTGCTTTCTCAAGTCAATTACCTTCTATAGCAAGCCTCCAGGATCACGGCTTACAGCTGCACTTTACAAATGGGATTCTCCAAAAGCGAGAAAGGCATCAGAAGGAAATTTAGAAGGCAGAGAGTAGGGGGATTGGGAAAAACAAGTACAACCATAACAACAGATTAATAAATAAATCAAGGTAGCTGTCTTTGTGTTCCCTTTTGAAAGTAACACGATATAACAGACTGGGTAAATTGTAAAGAAAGGTGGTGTAATTTGGCTTATGGTTCTGGTCCAAGGTCAAAGGCCTACATTTGATGACCTCAGGGAGTGCGCAGGGACCGAGCCAAACTGGTTGCTACGCAGAACCCCTTGAGAGACAACTCATTAACTCACTGATTAATTCATCACATGAATGGATTAGACCATTCATGAGGGGAGAGCCCCAAATCACCTCTTAAAGATCCCATCTGGTCCACCTCTTAATATCTCATAATGAGCATTAAATTTCAACATGAGTTACAGAACAGATGAACCATTTGCAAACCTTAGCGGTAGTGACTGATAAAGCACTTCTGCTTTGGGGACACAGGTATGGAAAGATAAACTGGCTACCAGGGATTAAAGAAGTAGAAGTCAGAAGGGAACATTAAAAGTGCTCTACTTCTCTGAATTCCAAGCTAGGTTTATTTCAGACAGCCTGCCTTTGTAGTGCACTTGGGCTTCCCAGTCTCGGATCTTCTGTGTTTATTAAAGGGTAGTGCTGGCCAATTGTGTGGAATTTTAAACATGCAAATGTGAAACGGTTTGGTTGAGTATTCTGAGCAGAATTGCAGTTTATTTGTAAAAATAATTAATGCAAGTCCCTTCAAATTGAAAAAAAAATAATTGTCAATATTTCAAATTGAAAATAATATCTCAAAGTTGCTTGATCTAGAAAACCACTAACTGTACCCTGGTATACTGCAGTGCAGTGTAACTCTGTCAGTATACTGGGCGTCCCCCGGTGGCTCTGTCATACACTGTGGCACCCCCCACCGGTGGTTCTGTCAGCACACTGAGCATCCCTGAGTGACTGTCAGTACACCATGCTATCATTTACATGCTCTTGAACTACTCCACCTGATTTTACGAGATGCTATTCTGTTACTTTAAAATTTACCACTAGTTACAATTTAAAATGTTAAAGTCTTATTGCAATACCAACTACACATGCACAAGAAGAAAGAACTTGGGTTAACGCTGGAAGGTGGGCTCCATCAACCTATTACTACAGCACGTTAGTTAGACACAATGAAGTAACACAAAGAAGGCCACCTGGACAATGCTGTCAGAAGTCTAAGAAATAAATGTACTGATGCTAGGCTAGTGAAAGCAGAGGCCCGGCAGGTATGCCTTGCAATTCACAAAGGCTGTCCCATGACAAGCAAGGACTGTGGAGAAGATACAGTGACATTCTGCAAGAGCAGCGTGGTCTTCATGTGCCCCAGAGCCAGGTTGCTTACAAGATCCATCTGTCCTCTTCATGTTTAATCCTACCAGGGAAGGTACTCTTGAAGTAGGCAGATTGTGATGAAGAGATACAACAGCATTTTTTAAGAAGGCAGGAAGACACATTTTTAAACCCAGCATAGGACAAAGGAAGTTTCCTTTCTCCATCTTCTTCTCAACTCAGTCCCAATCTGGCAGTGCCTGAAACCTCATTCTTCCTACACAGGGCAATGACCCATCAACCCAGGCTGGTGCCTGGAGTCCCCACAACCACATCTGGCTTTGGTCCCCCACTCCCTGATACTGGGGGAAGGGGGCTTTCTCACTCACTCCAGAGAGATCAAGACTTCATTTCACACCACCCCTGCCCCTTGGTATTTTCCTCCTTCAACATATCCTTTTAAAAGTGCTCTATTCTTGGAGTTCTATTTCACAATATCTGCCAGGCCTCAATCTGTTAAAAAATTCTCCAAAATACAAATACATGCCTTCCCATCTAATGGACCAGATAACTTTAACTCCTAGTATTCTATTATACACTGACTCTGACTACTTTACCTTCGTAGTATCTGGGTGTAATAGACTGAACTATGTCCTCTAAAATCCATATGTTGTAGTCGTAACTCCTCAGGAACCTCAGAATGTGGCTGTATCTGGAGGTAGGACCTTGGAAGAGGCAATTAGTGTTTAATGAGGTCACATAGATGGAACCTAATTCCGTTGGACTGGGGTCCTCAGAAGGACAGGAAGAGGGGTTAAATGTGTGGCTCATGGTAGAGCAGGTGCTCAGCACGCACAAGGTCCTGGGTTCCATCCCTAACACCCAAAAAGGAAGAGGAAGAGACACCAACCATGCTTCGTACATAGAAAAGACCATGTGAGGACACAGCAAGAAGTGGCAGCTACAAGACAAAAAGAGAAGTCTCAGGAGGACCCAACTCTGCTAAACATTGTTACCCCCAGCCTCTAGAACTATGAGAAGATGCATTTCTGTGGGTTAGGCACCAGCTCCAGTGGTATGATGTTATGACCACTCTTGCAAACAAATGTACAATGTAAAGGATCTTCTACATTCATGCAGTGAATCTTTGCTTTTTGTTTGTATATTTCCTCAACAAGTAGTATATCTTGGTATATTTTCTTTACATATTTTTTCAAAGTTTCTAGGGGGAATCAAACTATTTTACTTGCAGCATATGCTTTGTTGAACAGTGTTGTATTAAGTCAGACAGTATGTTGTCCCTGTTTCTAAGTGGCCTTTGGTCTGCAGCCACCATCTGTTTTTGTTTCTCAGGTCTTCTTAGAAAAGCAAATCTCCACATCCACACTGGTTAGTCCTATGGCTGCACTGGTTTTCTAGTCATCCGGGCCCCATTTTGCATTACTCTGGGTGAAACCTAGGGACATAGCATCATCTTCTTCCCTGTCCACTAACGACATTCCTTCGGCTCCCAGCTGGCCACCCCTCCAAGGGCCATAAGAGTGGTTCTCAACAATAAAGAACAAAAGGCACTTAATTTTGTCTACAAAACTTGCTTGTGGAAACTCATACATTTGACTTCTGCGCTACTTAGGAAAAAGGGGTTAAAGGATGTGTTAAACTATTAACATGATCAAGATTTCAATAGAAAAAAGCTAATCTTAACTAACATAAAGGACTTGTTTCCCCCTCAAAAAGATCATTAGCAACATTTTAACTCCTTTGTTTTCTAAGGGGGCAAGTTATTCAATTGAATCTCCAGCATATACAACTTCCCCAGTGGGACACGAGAAAGAAATAAGTAAACAGATAGATAAATGTGAAAGTATCAGAGGGTAGGAAATGCTGTGCAGAGGTTAGAATTGTTTAGATGAGAGTTTGGTGCAGCTGCTTTCAGGTGGGCTTGGAGATGACCCTTTGAAAGAGCAAAGAGCGAGTAATGATTGGAGAAGAGCATTCCAGACAGAGGGGTGAGCCCTGCTAGGGCGCCAAGGAGGGGACAGCTCTGCAGGTATTTGAAGATCAAAAAGGAAAACAAGTGACTGGTGTGTGGTGGGCAGTGGGAGGGAATTTCCAAAAGATAGCAAGAGAGGAAGTCCCAGGTCATGCAGGGTCCCACAAACTGAGGTTCAAGCAGAGTGGGTCCACATTTGATAAGAAAGTGTTGCAGGCTTTTTTTTCAGGGGCTTAGGTTAAATGATTTATGATTCTTATTATTACTACTGTTGCAGAATTCAAGAGACAGGAAGAGACCACAGGAGAATCAAAATCAGTGTATTTCGGAGCAGACCTGGCTCAGCGCATGTCTGCTCAGAGGGGCTGAGTGCCAAACAAACAAAGGGATCCAGCTTTACACATGTTGTCAAGGGTATTGGTCTTTGGTGCAGAACAAAGGCAGTTTGTCAAGTGGTGACGGTTTTTATAACTTAGAATATCTTGGTGGCCCTGCTATGGTATGACAGAATGTTATGGGAATGGGAAGTTATAAAACCTTACTTATAGGGACAAAATTTACTGCTTTTATCTGTACTAGAACAAAGAACAACAGCCAGAAGGAGGTGGAAGTCTCTAAGGTTGGAGAAACTTAATTCTTTTTCCTTTTAAATCCTGCTTCACCACTACTACTACGACTACGACTACTGCTATTACTACTAGGGCTTTTGCACAGGGCTATAGCCTCAGCCCTTTTTATACAATTTATTTTGAAACAGAAACTCATTAAATTTCCCAGGCCAGGCTTGAAACTGCAATCCTCCTGCCTCAGTCTCCCAGAGTGCTGGGATTACAGGCATGCGCCACAATGCCCAGCTGATTTATACATTTTAATGATCACCCTGACTGCTAGTAGATATGGCACATACGGGCAAATTGGAAGCATGCAGATTTTGGGTAGGGAGGGCCAGGTGAAGATGGCTCCCCCAGAGAACACAGGAGTCAGAGAGCAGTGGAGGGAAGGGTATGTTTTAGAGACACTCTGTGTGACATTCATGAAGTATGGGTCACACAGGAAGGAGAGGATCCCAGGATGTCACTCAGGCTTTTGATTTGTAGGATGGTAAGTGGTGTGACCATTATGTGAAATAGGGGCTATGAGGGTTAATTTTAAGTGTTAGCTTGATGCATCCTAGGGTGCCCAGATGATTTCTGGGTATGGCAGTAATGGTGTTTCCAGATGAGATTAACACTTGAGTTGCTGAACTCAGTAAAGCAGATGGTCTTCCCCAGTGTGGGTGGACATCATCTAATCTGTTAAGGGTCTGGAAGAACAATAGTTAGGAGAAGGCAGAATTCATGCCTTTTGCCTCCTTTCTGACTGCCTATCAGTCTATTCCTCTTTTTCTACCTTTGGGTTGGCGCTCACACCATCGGTGCCCTGGTTCTTTGGTCCTTCAATTCAAATTAAATTGTATCATTGTCTTTCCTGGGTCCTCAGCTTGCAGATGGCAGATCATGGGACTTCTCATCCTCCATAACTACATAAGCATATTCCAATCAATCAGTATCTTCTATTGGTTTTGTTTCTCTAGGGAACTTTGACTAATACCCTGGAGAAAGAACAGACTTGGAGGAGTAACAATATTAGAGCCAGGCTGCGGATGAAGCTCAGTCCATAGCACTTGCCTAACATATATGAGGCCCTGGGTTCAAACACCAGTACTGCAAAATAAATTAATTAACAAAAGTCAATACACAAATGACTAAGTAAAAACAAAAATATCTAGGGCAGGCTTGTCAACAGAATTTGCTGTGATAATGGAAATGTACTTTGTATTATCACTAGCCATGTGTGGCTACTGTGCATGTGAAATGTGAGAAGAACTGATTTTCAAATTTTATTTAATTTTAATTAATGTAATTAGTCACCTGACAGGCAGCTATCATAGTGGCCAACACAAATTAGGATCTTCAGTAGGATATGTGGAGTCTGAGATTTGTATTGGATAGAAAAGTCAAGAAGGTACCCTTTGTCATAAGTCTGAAATTCAGTGGGACAAGTCAGTGCTAACATTCAAAGTGAGCCAGACATCCACACATCATAGGTCTTTAAAGCCAAGAGGCAACATGCAGTCCTTTCACAAGGAAAGGAAGAAGTGTCTAATGCCAATACCCAGTCAAACAAGGACAAGTCAGCCAAAGAACAGATGAGAGGTAGGAGGCAAAGGAAGAGAGTACAATGTCAGGGAAACCAAGGAGGGGCATCTGGTCAACCTGACAAACACTGCTATAAGATTAATGAGGGAAGAGATGGTGCACTGTGTTTGGCAAGATGAAGGCCAGGGATGGGGGCAGAGGTCCAGGAATCACTGGTATCTGACATGGCACCTAGACATCCGGACTAGAGGAGTCCTGGGCATGCAGTAAAAAGAAGGGTACACACGACTGGGAGTCATTTTTCTCATCTATAAAGGGGTGATTACACCTGCTTTAATTATTAAAGAAGACAATGAAAAAAGATGGCTTACTGAATTCCGGGCTTGCTTTAGATACCTTGTAAATGCTAATGCCCATCTGCCTTTTCTACTGGAAACCCAAGGGACAGGAGTGAATCACTGATTCACAGAGGACTCTGTGAAGGGGGTTTGGAGGAACAGGGCCTTGCCACTGGGACAGGATGACACAGGGCTGCCAGATCTACAAAATAAGGGAGCCCCTGCTTTTCTTCCTGCTCCCCACAGATGGGCTGACACTTTTTGAAAATATCCAAGCACTCAATTAGGATGGCAATTTGCAAAAACTGCTGTCTTAATATGTGGTCTCACAATGGAGCACTGTCACTCCTGCATGGACTGGATCTCCTACAGTTCTATAAAAGGACTTGCAGGTCAGGGTCAGAAGGCTATCAACCCAGCAGGGCAAAGTTCCTGAGATGCTGTAGGTTACTGAGTACTTCATTACCAGCTGGGGACCTTCTGGTGGAACTCAGGCAGTGGACTCTTTGTGCCAGTAGGTGTTCCTCAATGTGTTAAGTGAAATACTGCAAAAATTTCATAATTAGCTCTTTGACTATTACCTATTGCCCTTTCTGCAATTAATTTCAATTAGGAAGATTTCACTTGACAGCACAATTATTTTTCTATATACTTTTTTTCTAGTATTAAAGCAACATTCCTTGGGCAGATAATTACTGAAAGAAATAGAAGAAGGCTCTAGAAGAGGTCTAGGAAAATGACTTGGTTACAGATCGTCCAGAAAATTGACAAGGTCCATGACAGGACCTGCCAGTCAGCTGTAAGCACATCTTGATCTATCTTGGGTAAGTGATTGAGAACGATTATATAACCTCACATATGCTCACAGGTTTAGAAAGTGAAGACAAGTGATAGGGCCCCAATTTTATGACAAAGCTAAAAGACATATTTTAATTCCATATTCCATTTTAAAGAAAATTTCTTATATGTATTTGAGTTTGTTCTACTGTTTTTAGCCAAAGTAGATCTCTACTGAACATCTTCTATCACATGTGTGGAAGGGCACATGCATTTAGACGACACAAGAAAAGTTTAACATGGCCTTTTCTGACCCCCACACCAAATTAGGTCCACAGTCCATTCTCTCTTAGCACCCTGTGTTCCTGCCCGGCGTAGAACAGTTGTAATCAACTCCCAACATATTCATCTGGGCAAGGCTTCTCTTGCTGTCCTGAGTAGCAAGACTGTGAACTCCACCAAGGCAAGGCTATGTCTGTCTCATTTGCTACCATTATCCCTGACCTAGCATGGTATCTGACATAGAGAAAAGCAAACTGAGTATTTGCCCCACAAATGCCTATTTTATAGGAAACTGTATAGAGAAGCAGGCCCAGTGCTAGCCAAGCATGGCACTGTTACACAGCCACGCAGTTTCTCAACGTATGGGGCACAGAGCTCCTCTGACAACCTGAAGCCTGCCTCCTCTAGCAGACTGGCTGCCGAGCCCATCTTTTCTTAAACTCCTCCCAATTAACTCATTCATTTATCCTTGACTCTGCCAGCCACCCAGACTTGCCACTGGTCTGCATGACTAACCCTCTACCTCACTCTCAAGTCTCCTCTTTGCTTGGAGGCAACCTGCAGTCTGAGAGTCCCTGGCCTAACCATCCAACATCTGATCCACATGGCTGCTCTCAGCTTTTCACAAAAAAACCTGAGTGGAACAGGTTTCTTGACTCCCCTGTGCAACAGAAGGTCACATCTGAAAGTATCTAAATGACAGAACATTTCAGTATATTTTTATAAACATCAATTTAAAAAATCATGCCAACAAAACCATTTGGAATGATCTGCTAAAGGGAGAGGTAGTGATATGAAGCAGTGTGAAGGAGTAAGAGTGACCCTGAGACGTTAATGACTGGCTGGCAACATCATGGTCCAGGCCATGCCACGTGGACAGGGTGAGGCAGTCAGAACAGGCAAAAGCAGTTTGTTATCACTCTGTAGACTGACGAATAGCTGTTTTCAAGTCTCGCCTTGTAGTTGCACAGATAAGGATGACACACTGAAGCATCTTTTGTCGATTAATGTACTTCTTTAGAATTAAAGTCACAGCACAGACCAGGTGCCAGGTAAAGCAACCCCTGTATGTGGTTTTTTCTCTCTCAGCTCCAATGCTGCAGTCTGACAATAGAACAAAACCTCAATTCAGGGCTGTGGTGTAGGCAGCGGGGTAAACACGCTGCCTATGTGTTTTGTACCTGTGTTGGGAAAAGTAATTCTTACTGACAGACTCCTTTTATTTTCCTTTCTAGCACCCTTGCATTCATCCTTTATACTTTGTGTAGAGGGGAAAACATGCAACACGACATTGAATGAGAATACTAGTGTTTGAAAACAACATTTTAAATAACCTATAAGACCTTACAATGTTTGTATTATGTATGAGTCTTAATGTTACAAAAAACGACAAAGAAATGTTTTTCCCAATATTTCTAAGGTTTACTAAGAATAGATAGGACTACCTCAAAGAATGAACAGCAATCATGTGAAAATTACTGCCCTGAGATTTGGATTGTAATTTAAAATTAACAGCTCCCAGGCATCATGCCTGAAATCTAGCAAAGTCTGTCAGCTCAGTTGTAAAACACGGGTCAGATCTATTCATGCGTTTACATTTGCATTTGTCTTTTGATAAAGACAAAATTTTTATTAAAATAATATTCAGAAATGCTCTTTGGTTATAATCATACTTAACGGGTAAACAAGCATGAAAAGACCAACTGCTTCTTCAGACCATGTTTGACTACATTATCAATTGCCACCGTATAATTTGCTACCATGGATTGATAAATGAACATTTCAGGTTGCCTTCTGCCGCCAGGAGTTTTACGGGCATGGCAGAGAAAAAGTATCTTCCGGTAGGCTGTGGGACTAGTGTCCTTTTCAAAGAAGGGTCACTCTGGTTGAGGACCCTAAAATCCAAAGTTTATGGCAACTACCAGTATTTTTTTCAGGTTCCAAAGATAAAGGTCTTTCCAGGAACTCTTTTATTTACTTCTTCAGGTTTCTGAAGTATTACAAAAGGGAAACTGAGTCAGCTGTCAGTTACCTTATTCTCCCCCCACACTCCAGGTCCCTGGTTCATACTTGCAATCATGTGAGTTTCACACATCCTTCCCCTCCTCTCCATTATTCTCAAGGTCTTAGCACATAATGGCTCCTTACCAATGCAGTTTTACAAGACATCCTGAAGAATTACTTTTTAATCTGATTATTCTGAAAGATACCACATGCTTGGTTTTGAATAATTTTTAGAACTTAAAAAAACAAAACAAAACAAGTAAGAACAAGAAGAGTTCAATGACTGTGGGCTATGGAGGGTAAAGGAAGGAGTAATCTGCCTTGCCCAGAAATAGACCAGAGGTCGGGGCAGTTTCTTGGCATCTCTTTGCTATACTACCGGTGGCTGAGGCTGTGAGGGTTAATTTTATGTAACTTCACTAGGCCCAGCAGTCAAACAGTATTCTGGATGGGTGTGTCTGGGAAGGTCTTTTTGGATGAGATTAGCATTTAAATTGATAGAGTAGGGCAGGGTAGTCCCCCAGACATGAACGATCTTGTTCAAGCAGTTGAAGGTTCCAACAGAATCAAAAAGCCTGTCTCTCCTTTGCATAACTCTGAAGCCTTCTGCTTAAGGACTCTGGCACTGACTTTCCCTGCCTTTGGGGTTGAACTGACTCATGGATCCTCCTGGGACTTGAGATTTCTGGATTTTGGACTGGAATTTAAGACTACCTGGTATTTGCCAGTCTCCATAACTGCATGGACCAATTGCTATACAGATTTCCTTGCATAGGTATGTATCTATCTATATACCATACGTCCTACTGGTTCTGTTCCTCTGGGGCACGTTGGTCCAGGGGCTTTCAGTTTCTTCTACAGTTCCACGGCCCCATTTAAGGGCATCACCTTCGGTGTCAGAAGAAAAATGTCTGGGCTCGAAAGCATAGGAACCTCAGGCACCTTATAGTTACACCCTTCATCTCCTGGCAGGGAAAACAATGTTCCTAGCTATGGCTGCCTGGCACAGTCCCACAGCTCATCCTGGCCACATCCTTGGGTCATCCTTAGTACTGCACACTGCTGGTCCTATGCAGAGCTCCTCATGTCAGCGCCGGGCTCAGCTAGGGAAGGGGAACATGGTAGGAAATGACACGAAGAGAGCACAGGGGCAGGGAGTATAGAGCCACAGACAGCTAGGTCTGGTGTTCTCTGTTTATTCACAGAGCCCTACAAAGTTTCTTGGAACACGAATGAGAATGTATAGAATAGAAAATTCACATTTATAAATAATTCACCTACCACTCCAACTCTCTCCTTAATTTCCAGCAAGCTCTTCTAAGATGTGTGAGACCAGAGTGGACAGATTTGAGATGTGATAATTTACATTTATAGTTATAAAGACAGCAATAGCACAAGGCCCAATAGCAAATGTATCTCTGACAACAGAAACACGGCAGGGCCGATGAGAAGTCCAAATGCCATCTAAGAACGAAAGAGGTCCCAGGACTGACTCTCTACAAAGTTACTGTTCTTGACATGTGGTTTTCGGGAAGAAATATTTTTCTCAGGCCTTCCTGTGTTTAAAAAAATAAATACAGAAATCCATGTACATTTTGTGGGCTAAAATCTCACAAAAATTCCTGTAGGTGGAAGTATTGCTAGTGCTACTAAAATTATTTACTATTCTTATTCTCTTAAGCACATGGTTTTTAGTATTGTGGTTTGGGGCGCGTGTGTGTGTGTGTATGTGTGTGTGTGTGTGTGTGTTTGCATGTATATGCTTATTTGACAATAATCCGAGCTTTAGTTCACAGGGGTCTTAAAAAACAGGGTAGGGCCTGTTCAACAAAGGAGTCCCCCATGTAGATCCTCTCGTCCTGTGAGCAGAAAGGTTCCCAAAGGCCACAGTGCCAAGCCTGACCACTGAACCCAAGGCAAGAAGCTTTGTGGGTGCAGGACTGAGAGTGTCAAGCATTGAGCCTGACTTCCATGTTTAATGTCTGTCTTCCTTTGCTGCCAGTGTCTTCAATAAATGGGCCTTTCTGCTCCACACACCCCAAGGTAGATGAAATTTTAAAACAAAATGAAACAAAACAAAACAAAACAGGAAAATAACAAGTACTGGCAATGCGAATGTGAAGTTGCAACCTGCCCACTGCCCATGCAAAGAAATAGAAACTGGAGCAACCACTCTGGAAAACCATTTAGCAGGTCCTCACAAAGTTAAAATTCAGAATTACAGGTATGTACCTTGGAGAACTGAAAAGACATGTTCATACAGAAACTGGTATGTCAGTGTTCACAGCAGCATTATTCTTAACAGTCAAAAGTGTAGAAACAATCCAAATGTCCATCGAGTGAATGATAAACAAAATATGATACATCTGTTTAATCTAAGTATGGACAATTACTCAGTCATAAAAGAATGCAGAACTGGTACATGCTACAAATGTACATTACAAACATTAAGCTAAGGAAAGAAACCAGACATAAAATGCTACATACTGTATGACTCCATTTATATGAAATGTTGAGAATGGACAAATTTCTTTCTTTTTTTTTTTTTTTTGGTATCAGTGATCAAATTCACAACTTCATGGTTGCCAGGCAGGCGCTTACACTACTGAGCTAAATCCCTGGTCCAGAACAGACAAATTTCTAGGAGAGAAAATAGGTAAGTGTTTTCTCAGGACAACAGAACACTGCTAATGGGTACAGAGTCTAATCTTGGGTAATGTAAATGCTTTGAAGTTAGTAGTGGTTACACAAGTTTGTGAACATATTAAATACCACTGAATTGTACAACTTACAGCATGAATTTTATTTTTCTAAAAAGTACTTTCTTTTTATAGATCCATTATTTCATTAAAAAGATGACACATATGACTCCTTAAAAAAACAGAAGAAAGGAACAGCGAACCTACTTTCTTGCCTTAGCTATTTATTTAACAAGTGGAATTTTCCCATCTTAGTTTTTTGATCTGTCTTCTCCACGTCTGTCCTTTCTCTCCTTCCTTATGACTTACAAAGATGGAGTCCCACTGGAGCTACTCTTCACTTGTTTAGAGAGGCTTCTTCCTTTACTGCCTGCTGTCTTACACCTACCTCTACTTCAAACAGCCTCCCTACCTCTGACACAAGTTCTTATCTGGAGAAATAAGGTAGAAGAACTATAAAGCACAGAGCTCTTTGTCAGAGGTGGTATTTTTAGATAACCTCTGGGAATAAACCACTTAACACAGGGAACTGAAGGCATTTTCTTTGCAAACAGTCTTCATTTCGTTGCATCTCCCAAGGACTTATGTGACCTCAAATAACTGCTAAATGGCACCTCACTTCTTTATTCATATCAATAGATCCTTTCAGCTCAGAACTTAATTGCACTAAAATCTCACTGATGTGATTTGCTCCCAAAAAAAAAATTTTGAAAGGTTTGCTATTAGCATATGAAAATGTTCTAAAACTGGATTAGGATGGTATTTGCACGATTTGGCAAACATTTACTAAAAACCACTGAATTATACACTCAAAATGAATACATCTTATGATATAAAAAGTACACACCTTTAGGAAGTTGTTAAACAAAACAGAACAATGATCAGATAACCAGAGAGTTCTAATCAGATTTGAGGGTTTTTTTTAAACAGGGCAATTTCAAGTAATTGGTGGCTGCTAGATTCTCCAAAGGAAGGAAATTTTCCAGATCCTCCTTTGGATGTAGTAAACAAACCAGGGACTTGGGAAGCAGTGAGCAGAAGCAGAGAGAAAGCAGGCTGGGTTGTGAGTGGACGATGGTGGGAGCCGGTGCTGGGTTTGCAGTGAATCCTGCTGGGTGTTGCTTAATCACCCCTTCAGGTACTGTAGATGCTGGGAGTGATGGCAGATGGTGATACTTCCCTGGGTTTCCAGAGGGCATTTCTTTTAGACTATGAGTCAGCTAACCCTAGGTCGGACTTCTTCCTGGTGAGGAGAGCCTACATTCAGACAATGAGCGGGTGTGAATGTCTACCACTCTACCCCAATCCAAACCAGGAGAAATCCCCGAAGGGCTGTCCTAGCTCTGGAGTTCTGGGAATGGGCCTTGGTCTTTGTGGAGACTGCTTTGAAATCCAAGTCCTCTACCATCCAACCCTGGTTCCTTTGCTGATTGCTAATCCTGGATGTTCTGCTGAAAACCATCTGCACCCAAACCTCTGGTCCAGAGGCTGTTTCCAGGGAAACTGACTAAGACAGAGGCTCATTATATATTTTCTCTACATTTGCAAATGCTGACTATGTTTCATCATTAAGAAGTAAAAAAGTTCAAAAGTTCCCCAAATGGAAGTTATAAACTCTATGAAAAATGGATCATAGACCCTAGTGAACACCAAATTTGATATTCAAAGATAGAAAGAGATGGAATAATATGGGGCAAGAAGACAGCCCTGGCTGCTCCTGACCCTTGAGCCAGAAGCCTGGCTCAGCACCGTCAGTGCTTGCAGAGCTCTGACACAAGCACTTGAGATGTACAGATGGGTTTGCTAAACTGAGATCTGTTCTCAGCTTCACAGTCTGTGATCAAGAGCATGTGGTCCATGCATTAAGAAGGGAAGACAAGGAAATCTGAGTATTGAGATCCTCAGAAGGCAACAGGATGCCAGGACAGTGTGTGCCCACACTTGGCGGTACAGTGCATTTGCTTCCTCCACTTGGTACAACTGTACCCTTTATTAGAAAGGCTCAGGCTGGAGGATAATTTCAGCAATTCAATCATTTAAGGATACTGATATGGGGTCCATTTTAGAGTGTGCTCGATATATTCAACCTACTACATCCAAAGGAGGATCTGGAAAATTTCCTTCCTTTAGAGAATCTAGCAGTCACCAATTACTTGAAATTGCCCTGCTTAAAAAAAACCCTCAAGTCTGATTAGAACTCTCTGGTTATCTGATCATTGCTAACTCACAGTGGTCCATTAGATGAACACTGTTACTCTACTAATGAGTTCCAACCAAAGTGAGTAAATTACTGATTTAGTTAACTCCTAAGGTATGTGTTGCCCTATGCAAAAACCCAATCTCTCCCAAATGGGCACTGCTCTCCTCAATTCCCAGAATTTGTACCAGAACCACGTTGGCTCACCTACTTTGCCTTGTTCATTCTCATACTTCTCCAGCTTTAGGCTCAGCTGGCTCCATCAGTCTATCCTGTCTGCCCACCGTGGATCAAAATTTTCCCAAAAAATGTCCAACTGCATCTGTAAAATGTCTCCTTGTCACACAGTACAGAAACTATTTACATAGCAGTTACACTGATTTTGGTATTATAAGAAATAGAGATGATTTAGTAAACAGGAGGATGTGTGTAGGTTGTGTGTAAACACTATGCTCTCCTATATAAGGGACTTGGGTCCTGGCAGACTTTGGCAGCCTCAGGATTTATTGAAGTCATTTCTCCTGAATACTGAGTCAAGGTTGTACCTAAAAAAGTCTTTTCTTCCTGTGAATTTCCCTCACAGCCTAGTCCCTTGGCTTGATTATCACACCACCCCAAAGTAGGGGGTCCTGGAAGTACCCCACAAATGGAGGGCAGAAGAGGGACCTGGGGGAGCCATTGGGTATGGGCCAAAAATATACAGAAGGAAAGCAGGAAAATTATACTTTGAATGGCAGGACGAAATAGCTAGCACAAAGGTCTGTCCTGTTACCATCCCTATTATTATATAATATTTTTACAAAATACATTTGTCATAAATAATACCACCTTTCAACCCATGCTTATTGTGAACCTTGCCCCTTGCAAGAACATTTGTGCAATTTCATTTAGCTTTCACAGGCAGGTTATTACTGGATTTACTACCAGGATAAAAATAGGTTACAGGAGGATACGTGATTTGGTTGGTAAGATGCTGAGATAAGATAAACAGTCTGTGAGATTATCCTAGAGTTCAAGGCTTTTAAATTTTTCTGATTACAAATAGTAAGTGTTCAGTATAGATAATATAGAACATATAAAACACACAGAACTTTAAACTATCACATAAAACACCACCACCCAACGGTACCCACAATTACATTTTGTCATTTTTTCTCTTTTTTCTTTTACTGAGATCAAGTTTATATAATATATATACTTACATGTGCATATATAGTATGTTGAGCTTTTCAGGAAACACTAAATTATAATCTGTTCTAACATTCATGAAGGTAATTCATAAAATAACCTTGATGTTGGCATAATATTGTGATTATAGACTAATTTATTTTTAACAATACACTCCTAAATAGATACTTTTCTTATTGTAAATAACAATGAACAGAACAACTTGATCTAAATGTCTTTGCCTACATTTTAGATTATATCTTTGGGTTTAATTCCTAGGAAAAAAATTATAGCACTAGATAAAATACTAGGAGGCATTAAATATTCGTTTTCATTCCCACCAAAAGTCTAATCTTTTAATTTTAATTTTTATCTATTTGATAGGCTATGCACATACATTTTAATTTGCATTTCTTTAATAGTGAATTTGAACATTTAAAAATGTTTGTAAGCCATTGTTAATTCATTTATGTGATTCTTCAAATTCCTTGTTCACTAATTGCATTAGGTAAAAGTATCTTCTTATTCAAGGAAATTATTATGAGCTCTTACTTTGGGAAGTCTATTATGATTTTTGAAATATTTTTCAGTTTGATAGTTGTCTTCTAATTATATCTTCCATGTTCTGTCACCTACAGTTGATTCTAAATTGGATAATTAGATATATGCACATATCCTTCCACTAGTTCTTTTCTTGAGAATAGGCCTTCTATCTTTAGAATACAGTATTTCTTCCCAAGAGTCTATGATTTGAATTTTAACTTTACATTAATTTATAAATTATTTTACTTAGGAATTTTATTAATTTACCCTAAGTTGTGTTAATTTATTAACCTGTATTTAGTCAAATATTGTTTAATTTAATCCATTCAGGGTTTATTTTGCATAGAGTATTAGTCTCATGGGTTCAATAAACTTAGGTAGTAATTCTCCTGTTTATTTTAGCTATTATAAAAGCCATTCTGAGCATATTTCTTGTTTATTTGTGCTTATCTTGTAGTTCATGTCTCCATTTGAGAAGCACCTGTCAAACCTAGGATCTTGGAATAAGTCATGATCACTGGTAATCTGCAACCACTATACAAATAAACATTTCTAATATAAAATGCCAACAACAGACATTACGAGGGCATGGTGATAGAGGAGGGGAACACAATGCCCACAAGTACTAGCCAAGACCAAGGGAGATTCCAGTCCAGAGCCCAGGAATCGGGGGCAGGGCTGGGCAGGGCAAGCATCGAAGAATGGAGTGGGGAACATCAGAGCCTGCAGGTCAGGAAAGGTTTTGATTTGCAATTATTTCATTAATGACAAAGATGGAGCACTCTGTACAGGCACACTCCATGTTTGGATTTCTGTTTTAGAATGGTCACTCTGGTATAAAAAATAGAGCAATGGTGGCAAACCTATGTCATGTGAGCTACAGAGCGCTGCTGGTATCATTAGAAGCCCTGGAAGGTTTGCCATCACTAGATTAGGGGGAAGATGAAGGCATAGACACCATCCAAAGGTTGCTGCCCCAGTCCAACAGAAGGATGAGTCAAGATCAGCACAAGGAAAAGACCATGAAGAAGCAGCAGAACTGGGAAGGCCACGGGGTGCGGGAGACAGGAGGAAGTGGGTGGGCGGAGCCTTCAGGGAGAGTGTGCCAGGCGTCTGCATCCGGCCCCCTGCCCTTGCACCTGAAGTGAGGCAAAGGCCAGTGCCCCCTGCAGCTGCTCCTATTGGGCCTGGCCAGAAAATGCTGCTGTTCTCTTGGGCACTAAAGCAAGAATGAATCGACCTGGCAGCAAGCCACGGCCATGGTCAGACTGCTCCATGGAAGCAGAAAACGAACCAGCAGACATAGAGAAGGGGTGAGGGAGGGTGATCAGGAGAGAGAAAGGGGACACAAGAGAAGAAGGCAGTGGCTCATCACTTTGTGGAACTGTTTGTACCCAGGCAGATGCTCGGTTCAGCTGGTAGCAGGCCAGTTCTTGATGAGGTTTCTCACTGGCAACCAAAGGAATCTCAAGCAAGCACAACTGCCTGCTACTCTAGCACAGGCAGCCAGGTGGATGATGATGCTATTCATCAAGAGAAGGAAGATGAGAGGGAGACAATATCCCAGGAAGAAAAGTGATAATCTGGAATCAAATCTTGTGGCTACATTCAAGTGAATGCACATAGCAGGTGCTTACACATAAGCACGTAAAATTGATTTCCTTATTTACTTTTCATGCATTCCTTGTCAGGTTTGTATTGAAATATTTTTCAACGTTGCAAAAATACAAATTCCTACTTAGAAAATACTAAAACCATAATGATATAAGTTGTGTATTAGTTCTAAAAATGCAGTGCTTACAAATTAACACTCTGCATTACTTTTACTGGAACATGGCAGTGATGTGAATAAATGAAACAACCCACACATCATGATGTTTATCCATTCTCTAGTTAGAGACTGAGTCTCTTGGGTTGAGGTTACTTGCAGCCCATTCACTCCTTATTCCATGAGCAAGGTGGTGAAGGAAGAACAGGAAGCGAACAAGGCTGGGCTGTAACAGTGGGGAGGGAAAAGAAGAGACGAGGAGAGAGCGTTCATGGTCCGCCTCACGGGGGAAGAAACACATCAGTGGCTTGGAGTAGGACAAGCTCCAGGAAATCCTGGCATCTGGCAGCAGGGTGGAAATCTCTGGACACAGAAGGGTACATTTCAGGACTTGCTGTGGATGTGGTTGTCCTCCACATTCAGTCCCAGCTGGTGGCAAGTCTCAACAAGTGGAGACACAGCCTTCACTGGCTCAGGGCTCCTCAAGGTGCCCACAGTGGAATTTCAATCAAAATTGGCTTAACCTTCCTTTCCCCTGCAATCTGAGCAAGCTGCCAGCCATCTATCAACCCCACAGTGATGGAGGGCCCAGAAGGTAGGAAGGGGCATTGCAGGGTTCAGCTATTTAATTTATTCCTTACAAAAGATGCCAAGTGTGTTGGCCCATACCTCTTGGAATTAGAACCTGCTGGGCTGCCAGCCTCACATCTTGGTTTGTTGCTCCCTCCTGAGGGGACAACAAGGCATTAGGGTCTGGTGACCAGGACTGAATGGGACAGAGAGGGCTGGTGCCACCAGGCGGTTGAGTCACCAGCTTCTACCGGTGCTGTCACTTGGGACAGTGTGATAAAGGGTAAGAATGAAGATCTTGCTCTGCTTCTTGCTCAATGAATCCAAACAAGATACTTTATCGCTGGGACTCACATCTATGAAATGGGCATAGAAACCGCACCTGTCTCAGAGGATCATTAGGAAGACTTAGAGAACATATAAAAAAAAATTAGTCGCACAAAGCAAACACTTCACAAATGCTAGCCATTATTATTATTAACATGATATTACGCTAAGGTACCTCGAGCTAAGCAGATGTTTAAGCTCTTATCTTTCCTTCACCCTTGTTTAACAAATGCTTACTGAATGCTTGTTTTGTGGCAGGCAGTCTGCTAGGTGTGGGGAGAGACCTAGCTAAAAGCCCAAATCCATCAATCAAGAACTACTTAGGCTCAATCAAGTTCTAACAGGCAACCACAAAGGATACACAGAGCACAGACAGATAAAGCATACCTAATATTAGTAAGCAAAATACACCTAAGTTAAGGAATAGAACGGTGAGCACACAAATTTGGGCCATGACCTTCTCTGTGCTTAGTGAATGCAGGTCACAAATGTGGTTCTAAGATGTTTCTCATAACTAAATCAAAGAATGTGTCATAAACCAACTGCTCAAGAGAAGCCCAGTGATCTAGCACTCTAGGTTGAGTCACATGGCTCAACCCACAGACTGTTAAAGAAGCTTAGGATTTGATCTCCTCACTTCTAAAGCTCAGGCATTTCAAAAACATGTAAATAACTTAGAAAATGAGCATACAATGGCTGAACATAGATGACATATGTATGGTGCTGAAACTCACCATAAAACAAAAATTTGTTTTCAATTCTTTGACTAAGGAAAGCAAGTTCAATTCAGAAACCATCAAACCATGTAAGCCAAATGGCTCCAACAAATACTAACACACAGGGTCATTAGAAACAGATTGGACTGGGGTATACAGCGTAACACACATGAAGTTTACTGAGTGAGGAGCCACTGGCTGGCATTTTAATCTTGATGTTTCTAGAACATTACCTGGCGTTATATATCATCTATAGTGCTAGACACTGTGGAATGGTTAACTGCAAATGTCACCAAGGACTAAGGACACACACTCAGGATCTAATTATTGCCAAACTTGATGGAAATTCAATCAATTAATGAAGCAGCTCTTTGCCACAAACTATTCGAAGCTTCATGCCAGGCTTTCCCTCTCATTTCGCTGGTTTCCTGAAACTGGGAGGTCATCTGTAACTCCTACCCAGCTTTCATTTCAGTTTTAAATTCTGTCTATTTTTGCTCTCAAAATGTCTGATCTTTTCTTTTGGTTTCAACTCCACTGCTACCAAGAAGGATGCCTTCCTTGCTGCTCAGGGGTGGGGATGGCTTGCTAGGTATGCTTCTTGCAGACTGGTTCTCCTCGAGTCTATCTTTACATTCCCTGGGACCAGAAAGAAACAGTATGCTCTGCTCCAAACTGGAGGCGTGGTGTCCCGCATGAAGATCTAGAGCGCAGGAGTGACACCTCAGTATTCTAAGTAATTGCTGTATGCCAAGGAATATACTTGGCATTTTATGTACCTGCAGAATGGCCCAGTTTTTGAGGGATATACTACTGTCATATCTATTCAACAGATGAGGAAACTGAGGACATGAGAGGTAATGACTTGTCAGATGTAGATGCTGGAGCTAAAGTGGTAGAGATAACCCAATTTGGCTCCACACCTGCACTGTCAATCCCGAGTCCTACCCTGTCTCTCAGGCAACCATCCTGGCCTGAGTACATCACAACTAGGTCACTGGGTCACTCACAGAAGCCTCCTAAAGTTCTCGCTGTCTCGACCATTGCCCCATAGCTCACTTTCAACAGAACAAAGGAGCCATGGTGGCTCTTTTCAAATCTAAGTCAGATCACAGTTTGCCTCTGCTAAAAATCTTCCAATGACCCTGCATTTTCCCCAGAGTCAACTCAAAGTCTAACTGCTCACACTCGACCACTTGATCCATTTGTCTTGATCCTCTTCTCTTCTCCCCTCCCCAGTTTCCTCGCCTGTCCTTGGCCACCGTAGCCACCCTTCCACTTCTAGTCCTCTCACTTACCATGCCCCAGCTTGCAATGCACTTCACCCAACATCCACTACCCTTACTCCCTGCCTCTTGTAAGTCCCTGCTCAGCTGTCACCTTCCCACTGAGGTTCACCAACCAGCCCTCCCCTTAGAATCTCTGATCTCTTTGTACCCCTTCATTTTTCTATAATACTCAGTACCTCATACTACAATACTTGCTTATTCATGATGTGTTTGGACACTGTTTTCCCTGCTCCATAAAGGGAGAATTTCATTGAGTTTTTCAACCTATAATAGTTCCTGGCACAACATGCACAACCTATCGAGATTCAGTGAGTAAAAAACACACACAGAATTGCCCTGGTCCCATTTTCCAAGGCTCCATTATTGTGGCAATTCTATTATTCCCAACCATGATGACAGGAAGGTACAAAGGATGCATCAGTCAGAATATTAACTTTACTAAGGCAGAAAGGACTATTTCAATTACAGTAGACCCTTGATTTACAAACTCAATTCATTTGGAAGGGTGGCTTGTAACTCAAGTTGGCTGTAAGTCAAGACTATTTTTCCCATCAGAAATAATGGAAATATCGATAATGCACTGTGAAACTCCCAAATCACCCCCTAACTAACCTTTATGTAATAAAAAAGGGTTGTATAATGTGCATAATTTACCAGAAATATCAATAATTTTCCTAGTTTTATATTCACAAAAACTTATAAAATGTGCCTACTTTACCAGAAACAACAATTTTGCATTGTATTCACCATTCAAGTTGACATCTGTGGCTTGTGGAAGGGAGGATGAAGTGGAAGGTGGTTACTGTTTGGAAGGAGAGTGCCCTTCCATGGGAACATCAGGAATCTGGCTCTCTGGTGTCCTTTCTCTCCTTGGGGCAGTCTGTAGCTCACTAGTACCCGCTGCTGCCTCACCAGGTCTCAACCTTTTCAGAACCAAAAACTAGTCTAAGGTTGTCTTTAACACAGTTTTTTTTGTTGTTGTTTGTTTTTTGTTTTTTGGGGTTTTTTTGGTACCGGGGATCGAACTCAAGACCTCGCACTTGCCAGGCAGGTACTTGTGCCACTGAGCTAAATCCCTGGCTCCTACACTGTTCTTTTCAATTACATTTGCTTTCTTTACCTTCCCTTCCTTCCTTAGCTTCTTTTCTAGTCTTTTTGGTGCCATTTTGATAACAGTAATTGTAGCGATTATATAAAACACTGGCTGAAATCGCATTCACAAACACACGTGTCTGGCTCAGACTGACGCTTACACGTGCTTTCCTGGCATCGTGAGTCTTTGTTTACAACTGCATTTTGCAGCGGCTGGCATTTGGATTGAAACTCTAGATTTTGGTCATAAGTTAAACCTAAAATTCTGGTCATAGCCCAAGTTGCTTGTATGTCAGGCCAGTCGTAATTCAAAGGTCTACTGTACTTTTCAGTTTTTTCATGTGTAAGAATGTCATATTACATTTATGTCCTTACAGAATGTGTAGTTGTTCTAATCACTTACTTGGAGGAGTGATACTACAATAATCACCTCCAGTAATGGGATTTCTTTTAGACTCTTCTATAGGCAGGCACCTGTGTGCACATTACACGTGCACGCTTATACACACACACAAGCATCCATGCACTCACACACCCAGATACATACACACACACACACACACAAAAGCCAGGTACCAGCAGTGACTTTGGCGGCTATGGTATAGAATTCTGCAGCAAGAAAAATGCAGAGGTGGGGTGACCAAGTGGAGTTAAAAGGGCAGAGAAAGCTGTCTGCCTCATCTAATGCAGCTTTCCACTGCACGAAGCCATCATCTCCTTATAATGACTTTAGAAGTGAACCTCTGAGATGGTCTTACTATTATACCAATAATGCAATACTGAATCACTTCTTCCAGAGTGCCATAACTCACAGCCTATAGTTCATGAAAGTGAATCACGTCATGCCTCTTCAAACACTGCTGTCTGAGGCCAATTCACAATTGTAGGCTATCTCAGCCCCACAGTGGCTAATGACTCTCAGACAGGGACTCTGCTAATGGACTGACATTACAATCCATCTCAATGCTGTGCAGGCCTAACTAGGACTGACCCATGCAGCCAAGTGGGTCCCTAAAGTAGCTGGGGCTGCCCCCATAAGGTGTCAGCACCAAAGGGGTAGCCAGAGAAACATGCAGTGCTTCCCAAAAGGTTTAATTACCCCCACTTGCAAATCTGTCACATTTCTGAAGACTGAGCAGCAGCAGTGCACACAGTAAGTCCTGAACTGCAACTCAGTGGGACGCAGACAGCATCTCAGTCCCACTCTCAGGGAGGCCCCGGACACATTTCCCAGCTTAAATGGTTGCGATCCATTTCCAAATAGAACGCATTTGAGAAACTCTCTGGCTTTTACCTGCATCCTATGATATTCTACGGTTTGGCCTCATACACAGTGAAAAAAATACAGGTAAACAACGAAAGTCATGCCTCATTGCCTTGATGTTGGTAAATGTACTTTGGGGTTGTGATGTATTTCAGCCAACCACTGTCATACGGAAGACTGCTCAAAAGTGAGTCTTATCTCAGTTATAACTTGTTGTCTGTGAATGACTTAGCATCCCCATGATAATGCTTGTTCTAAAACACAAGAGGCCAGCACACAGCACACATAATCACAGTACTAATGTTATCAAAACAGACTGCTCAGGTATTTGCACACTCTGTAAAAAAGCTACTGGAAGCAAACTATTAAGAAATACTATTACATAAGCAGGGACCAGGATGTTTGCTTTATGCTCAACAATGGCTTACACTTAGATCTCAAAGACATTTTGACTTGTTGCTTTTGAGTCATAACATTTCTGGACTTGAAAGAGCTTGTTTAAAGATATCTTCATTATAGCCTAGCACTACCAAAGCAAGTCTTGCTCTTGCTACCCTTGCAGCCCAAGTAATGAGTTTCTACAAAACACTAAGAGCCCAACTGCTAGCTACTTGGCCTCTACAACTACAAGCCTCTGCCAGACAGAGTGCTCTGTATGCTAGAAGTGGTGTGTATGTGTATTACAGCTCTTTATAGGTGTGGCTTTATTACACCTGCTCCTCACTTTGGCGCCTGGTGGCTGGGGAGAGGAAACTTTGCTCCAACTCTTATCTAGCTGCACAAGCAAGCATGAAGAATTTTAAAACTTAGCTATTCAAGCCAGGCATGGTGGTACACTCCTATAATCCCAGCACTCCGGCAGGTTGAAGTAGGAGGGTTACAAGTTCAAAGCCAGCATAGGCAACTTATTGAGACCTTGTCTCAAAATAGAAAAAGGGTTAGCAATGTAGCTCAGTGAGAAGGCTCTGGATTCAATCCACCATACCAAAAAAGAACTATTTGTTGGAAGCAAATTCTGTCCCATGTTTGAAAACCACACTCACAGCAGGTGAGATTGTGAGCTTAGGAGTATAGGAGCTGGGGATGCAAATCCAAGATCTCTTACTTAGGCAAGTCATGCACTTAACTTGTGTAGTTCTCTATATCTCAATTTTCTCATGCATCAGAGAACTAGTATGAAAACTTAATTAATCACAAAAATTATTCAATATAGTTTTGTACCTTATGAAGGAGGTTTAAAAATGACTAATAACAATGATAACATGTTCTACTTGTGGCTTCTGTAGAATTACTTTTAGGGACACATTTCTCTTAATTCTACTGGGTCTAATTAAAGTTGACCATATATAAATCTGTTTTCTGTTTGACTACAGTGTTCTTTCTATCATTAAAATGTCATCAATTCTAGTTTTTAGGCTAAGTAAATATCCTGATGAACTATTTATTAGCTAGGAAAAAGCATATGGCATGTGAATAAGGATGAAATATTGAAAGGCTGTGCCATGAGAATTCCTTTTCAATGTGCTTATAACATATGGGCAAAACAGAAAAATTAGTACTTATTTTTTATATTATATTTATTTTGAAAATTTTAAGCGCTGCTTCTAAGCCATTATGCAAACATAAGATTTAATGAAAAATACTCTTTGTAGGGGAGCATCCATTTTCAATATATGTAACTTCTGATGCCAACATTTAATTCTCTCATGGCCAATGACTATGGAACAAAACAGGAAATCTCATAGCAAATGCTATTTTGAGCCTCCCTCTGTTATGAACAGTGTGAGGGGTTACATTAAAAAATGATGATCTTGAACATGTGTGAATCAGAAACATTTTTCTGTTTTAAAGAAAAAAACAATTAAAACAATGTTTCAAAATTTTGGAACAAGATTGTAGGAGATTAGCGATAGTATATTGCATATTTTTATCCTCAAAGTAGTTGCTCATATTACAAGACATAGGCATGAAAAACTGATCAAACAATACAGGCACAAACCTTTCCTTTCAATGAACTAACAGCAATTAGTAGTATAACTATTTAAACTATTTCATGTGTAAATATAAATATATATATTTCTTCTCATTAACTAATACTGGGTTATTTAGAATTTTTATATCTTCTTGATTCAGCTTTGATGATTCATATATATCTAGGAGTCTGTCCATTTCTTCTGTGTTTTTCACCCTACGAGAGTAAAGATTTTCAAAGTTGGTATTGATGATCTTCTAAATTTTCATAGTATTTGTAGTGATTTTGACCTTTTCATTTCTCAATGCATTAATGTGAGTTTTTCCTTTTTTTGATAGGTTGGCTAAGTGTTTATTAATTTTATTTATTCTTTCAAAGAACAAACTCATTGATTCATTAATTCTTTGTATTGCTTTCTTGGTCTCCATTGCATTAATTTCTACTCTGATCTTTATAATTTCCTCCCTTATATGGGCTTTAGGTTTGTCTTGCTCTTCTTTTTCTAGAAGCTTGAGGTATAACATCAGGCTGTTTATTTGTGCTCATTTTGTTATCCTGATGTGAGAATTCACTGCTATAAATTTCCCTCTTAAGACTGCTTTCACTGCATTCCATAAGTTCCAGTATGCTGTCCCTGCATTCCCATTTAGTTGTAGACATTATTTAATTTCTTCCTTTACTTCATCTGTGACCCACTGGTTATTTAGAATAGTGTTAATAATTTCCATGTGTTTATGGAGTTTTTGCAAATTTCTTTTGCCATTAATTTCCGATTTCATTACACTATGGCCAGATAATATGCAATGTATAATTTCAATTCCTTTGTAATTACTTAAGCATGTTCTGTGGGCTAGTATATGGTCTATTTTAGAGAAAGTCCTGCATATAGCTGAGAAGAATGTGTATTGTGATGATGCTGGGTGGAACACTCAGGAATATTCTTTTAAAAAAGGACAAAATCTATACAATTAAAAATAATGGTGTTCAGTAGCATGTAATTGTCTAGAAATTCATAGCCAATTCTGGAATCCTTTATCTTCCTTCCCGTTCAGGGAATGACATAGCTTGATACATTCTTACCTGCTGGATCCCAAGTTGCAAGTAGATCAGTGAACCTTTTAGAGACCAAGTAGCCAAACTATAACCCAAAACCCACTCATTTATTGCAAAGTGCCAATGCTCCAATTAAACCTGAATATGGAAGTTTTAGTTTAGAAAAAACAACTTAGACAATAACATCTTTTGTCTTAAAAGAAAAACAAATAGCATACATGCCACAGGTTTGCCACCACTGGCCTAGATGATTGTTGAAAAAATAAAGCATTAATTGACATTGTCAGTGGGTATTTACAACTTACTTGATTGCTAACTGTTCTAGATATTCCTTAAAAAACATATTTAGATTAATGTATCTAAGCTGGGGTTGCATTTTATTCTTTTTAAAATTACTACTCTCATTTCCTTTTTTGCTTAGGAAGAAAGTCCCCTAGTTCTGAGTTTTATGAAAAGGAACTACAAACACAGTTACATAAAGAAATATACTTATGCCTTACACTGGTGAAGCTTTCCATCATTGACAATGTTCTTTTGCCTGTATTTTCTTCTTGAATCCTGTAGCAATGTGGCAGAGAGCTAGAACACTGCCCTGCATGCTGATTTCACAGATAGAGGGCTGCGGATCTAAGGGCTTTGCCTGCTGCCACTAGTCCTCCTGTCTAAAGAGAAGTGCATGGGGCTTTCATTTCTGCTGCAAAACACTGACCAAACGTGTCTAGTTATCTGTGAAATTTAATTTGTTGAAATGGTTGTGGTGGAAAGAAATGCACTTTTATTCACATGTCCCAACCTACAGAGAATGGGACATGGATCCATCAAGTTGTGTCACCTGCTAGACCAGCGAAGGTCCAGGGAAGTAGACTACACAAGCCAGGTGTGCAGGCCAGGCAAGCTCTTCCTTACACGTCAGTTTCAGGCAGCGGGTGGCCTGGTTTCCAGCTATTTCAGGGATCCATACTTCTCCATATAGCCGTTTAAATGCAAGGACTACACTGACTACAACAGGAATGCATTCACTTGCCTTGTTTAACATAGATTTATGAGGTTTTATTTTTGTCCAGCAATCACATTCCATTCTTACACCCAAGAAGTTGAATTACAGCTGGAATAAATCTAAAGCAGATGAGAACACTGTGGAAGCAAAAACTATTCTGAGTGGCACAACTGCTACCCTTCATCACTCCAGAACACACATAGGGACTCCCAAAGCTTCAGGACACAGATCCTGCACGCAGGGAGCCTCTTCCATGTACTGATGCCACAGCCCCGTCATTTATGATAAAAGGCAACTGGGAATCAAAACCAAAACCAGAAATGCATTTGAAATCCTGCTAATGGAGTTTAAAACTTCTGCAAGGACATAAAGACTGGTAATATGGGGTATATCTTAGTGAGGAAAAATTTTCTTTCAATTTATGTTGCAACTATCCTGCTACTTGGAGGTCTTTTATTAATAAATATGCTGAAGATCAATGAGCTTAGACAGTAGCAAGAGATGCATGTTCATCTGAGTCATACTCCAGCTGCTGAATGCTTGCAAGTGAAGCACACATCGGTGGCATTCTTAATAGTTTGTTTCCTTAAGTAGATAAACTTTCCCTACTTCCTGAGACAAGATGAGATGCCCTGAAAGTGATGCTGGGAAAGACAGGCGTTAATGAGTTTGGGGTCTGGCATTAATGTGCTGTGTGAGGTTAAGGAGGTCTCCTAACCACTCTGAGCCACGGGCATCTTATTTGTCACATAGGAGAAGCGGAAGAACACCTTTGCCTTTTACAGCAAAAATTCCACAATTCTCTTGTTTACACTGCTCAAACACATGATAAATCTCTGTCCCTGCCAACTGTAGCCTCTTTCCAAATAATTGTAAATTCTTAATGAAAGTGGGACTCAAGTGAGACTGCCCAGCTCAAGAGTGTGTGGGCGCCCAACACTAAGCCCAAGGCTCTGGGCTCTTTGTCCCCACACACATTCCGGTCCCTGCCTGTGCTCAGTAGCTTCTCTCCTCAACCGTCCTATTACCTCTTCCCCATCCACACTAAAGTCCTGATCTCACAATTTTCTACCAGTTCCATGGCCCTATTAGATATAATTAACATCTCAAATACTCAGTTGCTTCTTTAGTAAGTAATCCGACCATCTGTTTACTGTTTGTAATTTTTCACTTGTTACAAGTAGTCCTCAAGAGATCACATGTTTTGCAGCAATAAGGGACACGCATGACACATCTTACTGGAAACCCAGTAAGGCCAGAGGCTTTTGTCTCATAGTCTCACCAAGTCTAACTGTGAGGGCCCTTAGAAGTTCCTTGGTCAACATCCCTTTGTGGGCCACTGAGGAGGAAGCTGACCTTTGTGAAAGGTTTGGCTAAGTATTCCTCATCACACTTCCATGAAGTGTCACTTGCTCCAGCTCACCCAGGAAGATACTGAAATGCGTATTTCCATAACTTGTAGATGACTTTACAATTTGTGCTCATTTCAAACCTTTTTGGGATCATTTTGAACTGTGCCAAGCACTCTCTGTGTGCCCCTCAATTTCATATGGCGAGTTTCAAGGTGATGGTATTAGGTGGTGATTAGGTCACGAGGGTGGCACCTGTTTGTAGAATTAGTGCTCTTTGAAAAGAGACCCCAGGGAGCTGGCTCTGGTTCCTGTCTCCCTCCATGCTAGGTGAGGAGAGAAGATGGGCATCTGCCATCCAGAACGCTGGCCCCCACTAGACATGGATTTTCCAACACCGTAATCTCGGGCTTCCAGCTGCCAGAATTGTGAGAAATAAATTTCTTTTGTTTATAAGCTGCCAGTCTATAGTATCCTGTTAGAGGTTCCTTAAGGGACTAGATAGAGTGCAACCCAGATGTCAGCTGTTCCTGCTGAGGAATGAATGAATGAATGAATGAATGAACAGCAGCCAGAAACAACAATACTGGCTACTCAAGAGTGGTCCTTTCATGCCCCCTTTCCTCCCGAATGTGGTCCTCAGACTATGATCTGCCATCAACGGTGCAAAACTAAGTATCAAACGACCTCTTGATACATCTCCTCTGATTAAATTCCATTCATTCCTATATGGAGGTCCAGAGGTGTTTTCATACGCTGGATAAAGAAAAAGGAAGAAGCAGGGAAATTGCTCGCTCTCATTAAGGACATCCATTCTGTATGAAAATATATCATGAGTCTGACTAATACATCAAGTGCCTAATTAAAATGGGCCATAAACCAGGACAAGCAATGAAAGGGCTTGTGTTGAAGCATGGCCCCCATTCCCACTGAGCTTTGACAGGCCCTGCTGTCCCACAGGCACAGACTTTTCCAGACATCAGTCATTCCCTGGCTGTGAAGA